>PVJH01007083.1:0-96018 GCA_004026705.1 Nesogale talazaci | reverse complement strand
ATGCATACACACATATATTTACACACTTATGATTATATATACACACGCATGGGGGCTTCACAATTTGTGGAAGAATGAAATTTATTTGGTTATTTTTGCTGTTGCTTCAAAATTACATACACCTTCACACTTATCAACAAGTCCCTTTTTCTAATGCACGCTTTAGTGACTGTGCAGCTTCATCAAACGGTGCAAATTCTACTTTTGTTTCCTTCCTCATCACCTGCTGTCTAGGCACCCTGCCCTGCATCCCTGCTACCCACTAGAAAACATTCATTTCTATAGATTTAATTGTTAATGCCATTTAATAGAAATGAAACCCTGTTTATTTTATGTGATTTACTTATTTCACTCAACACAATGTCTTCTAGATTTATCCATGTTCTATGATGTTTTGCATGTATATTAGTTTTGAATATTATGGTAATAAAAGAGGTATTGATTTGTGGTAGGAATGGATATTGGTTTTTTTCTCTCTGATGATGCAAAAAATATACTTGTATTTAAATTTTAAACTTTCATTCGCTTATTTTATAGATTTTTTTCTTGCTCCATTTCATTAAAAACAAGAGAAGAAAAATAATTGATTGTTATCTAGTGGTCAAATTAGTAACCCTGGTGAACATTTCAATTAGAGATGCAAATTAGAACATTTCAATTAGAGGAGGTTTGTTAAACCTTTTTCCCAACATGCTACCTGTAGAGAGTTGTTCTTGACACTTAACCAGGAAATTTCCATGTCTTTAGCTATGAAATCATCTAGACATTTTCTTTCTCACAGGTTGTGAAGATCAAATAAATAATGATTCAGAGTTAATACCCCAATTTTTAAAGAAGATTTAAAGCAGTATACGGCAACACTTTGAAACTCTAATTTATAGTTTAGAAGTGTGTGAAGCCTTATTGTCAATCTACAAAAAAGATCACCTGTCTAACAAGACTGGAGTTTAATCACTAGGTCCTTGAATGCTGGAAAGGCAGTACAATTGTTAACAACCCAATGTAAAGTGGAAGTTCTCCATCATTTCATCAGGAGTGCAGCAACTTAGAATAGAATACTCTGTATTTCAGGGGCAGCATGACTTCTGCATTTAACCCTGAGGAATAACCACCTACAAGTCCTGAGTCCATTCTGACTCCCAAAGACCCCATTGAACAAAGTAGAACTTCCCCATAAGATTTCTAAGGTTACAATATTTATGGAAACATACGACCACAGCTTTTTCCTATGAAGTATAGCTGTTGGGTTTGAATCACCAATGTCTTGGATAGCAACTGTGGGATACAGAAAGACTGTTCCCCAGCTCAACTCCCCCAAATATATATGTTAGACCTAAGACACTGCTTGCAATGTATGGTGAATGATTGTCAAATTTCTCCCTGAAGACACTGGCCATTCAGAGCAAGCAGACACCATGGCTTCTCCCACAAGAGGTATGGCTCACTCCCTGCTGTTAGGGACAGTGAATTGCTTCCCTTGAAAGTTGAGGCCAAATTAAGTCTCCAACTATAGGGGAATCAATGTTAGGCCACCATCATGAATTTGGAATCTGCCCATCTTATCACATGTATACTCTTAATCACGCCTCTTCCTATAGCTTATGTACCCCTAGATTGTCCCCCTCCCATTAATGTATTACCTATAGTACAACTCTTTGCTGTGGCATATGTCTTTACTTGTAATTATGGGTCTTTCACATCCCCAAAAGATACATAAGCCTTGGATAGCAATAAATTACTCCCTCTTCTACCCTCTCCACCTGTCCTGTGCACAGACATGGCTGGTAAGATCATGGCTGTCCAGGAGGTGAGCTTACTGCCATGAAATGTGTCCAACTCCTTTACTTCATTCTCTCTTCGATCTCTCTTATAATCTATGACTTTACTATAATCTTTACTTATTATTGCTGTACAATTGTGCCTATCAGACCTATGATGATTTATTAGAGGCTGACTCCCCTGACAAGCAGTCAAGTGATTTAATAATGACTTGTGTTCATCTGGGTAGACTAGGGAAACAAATTCATAAACTCTCATATGTGTATAAGAAAGTATTTTATATACAAGTGCAACTGTACATTAAGAAAACATCCCAGCCCAGTCCAGTCCAAAGTTATAAGTCTGATATTAGCCCATATGTCCAAAACCAACCCATAAATCCTCTTCAGACTCATGAAGCACATGCAATGACGCCAGGAAAATAATAGACCAGTGGTGCAGAGAGTCTTGTGTATCCAATGATGAGAGAAGCATCTCAGAGCTGGCAGGGGCCTCTCTGTGGCTTCTCAAGCACCTCAGCTCTGGCAGAAATCTCTATGTGGCTTTTCCAGTTTCAGGGATCTGGTTACATCCAGGTAAATCCATGTGCTTTCTCCTCCAGGATGTCTCACAGGGAATCATCTTTGTGTCTTGTCAGGAAAGGATCTTCAAGTGACTGAATCATAAGTCTAGCACCTCCAAGGGGGAAATACAGATAGATATCCCAGAATTCTAAGGAGAAATTCATCCTTACACAGAGGTCTCATTGGCTGTCCCAGGATTGATAGGCTAGACTCCACCTCTATACTTCCAATCCTCAAATTGAGACCAGATTATGACTGCCACAACTGTACCATCAGAGCTTTTCCAAGAGCCACAAAGGCAATAATAATAATAATAATAATAACAAACAATTCTCCTGGTTCTCATCACAGTGACTGTTAATCAGTGAATTGGTATATAACTATTTGTCTGATCATCACACTGTAGACTCCTGAAGGTGGGGTCCTGACTTCTGCTTTCTTCCGGTTCCCTAGGACCCCGGCCTATCTGGCACGCAGTCAAAAGACCCCAATTCACTCCCATCAAATTGATGCTGATCCATAGCAACCGTATAGTACAGGGCAGAACTGCCCCCTGTGAGTTTTTGAGACTGACTCTTCACAGGAGTAAAAGGTCCATCTTCCTCTCACTTGGTACCCAGCAGCCCCCAGAAATGCTCCTTAAATGAAGGAATAGAGTGAGGGTCTTTCTTCTGCTCCTTCCTTAGCTGTGCACAGCACAAATCAGCACAAATCAGACTGGCAAAAACTGGTGCCTGGGAAAGGGTGGGAGGGAAGCCAGGGGAGTGCTCAGGTGAGAAGGAAAGACTTCTGCACTTCGCAGATTCTTTTCCTGGCTGGGGTAGTGCCCTTCCTGAACCCCTCGTAATGTACACATGTTCTGGTCATGCTCTGCTGAAGAGGAATAAGAGTATCTTGTTCCCCTCTCCAAGTAGAGAATAGTGTGAATGGCTTTCCCAGTTGCTTCAGTCAGTGGAAACTCTGAGTAGGCTAACACCCAGCCTGTAAGCTTTCAGCTCAGTCGAATCAGATAGGTGAAGCCCAGACTTTTGTCTAGATGGCAAAATTCATGGAGCTATCAACATTATCTATCTATCCATCATCTCTCTATCATCTGCCTGTCTATCTGTGATCATCTATCATCTGCAGTTATGAATGATTGAGCCATGTTAAGGAATCCGATAGGGGACAGAAACAGCTGATGGAGTAAAATGGCTTCAAACACACATACAGGCACAGTCCAAAACGTGGTGACTGGAGTTCCAGAGACATCATTAATGTCTGATTTAATACTGTCTTTGATTTAAAAAATAATGAACATGTGGTGTGAAGAATATCAGTTTGGGCGGTGCATAACATGACTGTTTTGAGTGAAAATTTCTATGGCGACAATAGAAAGTCCATATAGGAATTTTGCTGTGTTTTGTTTCCAGGTTCCAAAGAAAACTCATTTTATTATAGACAATCTACAAAGCTCTTATAAGAAAAACTTCTGATATCCACAGGGGAATAGACAGAGTGCTGAATAATTTCCATTCTTCCTTCTATTGGGCCAAGTGACATGTAAGTTAAGCATTGAGGTAGCCGATGGACTCAGGACCAGGGAGCAGCTCAGCAATGAACATTCCATGTCCAGTCATTTTCTGATTCCATACAACTTACTCCCTTCTTTGAAGTCTTCTGGGGCCCTTGCCCAATTCGTTGGAGGTGGAGAGGGCCCTCCTCAAAATTTCCTGGTGCCTGCTAATTTCAGTGATCCACCACTTTAGACAGTGGGAAGGTAAGCCTTACCTGGGACAATCCAGGAGTCCCTGGCTGTTGTTCAGGGCTCTCCAAACTGAAACTCCAAGACAGCTCGCTCTTTCTGTGGACAGACACCCCTGGAATACAATGCATTCCAGAGATCGGGAATGCCCAGAGATGCCCAGAGATCGGGAATGCCCAGAGATTGGGCTTGCCATCCCAGCTCTTTCCCTGAATCTCACGGCCATCTGGGGACGTTGAGAGGGAAGCGCTGGTGGGCATCCACAGCAGAGGAGCTGGCAGAATCCGGCTTTGGAAGCCCAGCTTTGTAACTGCTTTCTTGGATGAGGCTTCTGCCTCCTGTGGCCTAGCCAGCCATTGGAAATGTGGTGTTTCTGGCAGCCACTGCATGATTGCTGCAGCTGAAACGTTGGAGTGGGAAGTCTATATATTTTTGGTAGAAAACAATTTCCCCACATTGAAGCAAAGTGTGATATTATGGTAATTTATTCTGAATTCTGAATTCATTCTTCTTTTTTTTTTGGTGGGGGGGGGGGGCATCACAGCCCTCTGGTGGTCGTGGGAGCTACCCAGCGCTGCTCCTGAGCGCCACAGCTGGATTTGAGCGGGCAAGCCCGTGGGTTGCAGTCCCGCACTCAACCACTTATGCCACCGGGGCTCAGCCCAACCGGAATTCATTCTTAAGACTCTCTTTGTAGCTACCAAAAACAGGGTAATTTTTTCACTAAGGAAGATAATGTGAATAAAATGATGATTGTCTAATTATTACTACTATTTTCCAAATGTACATTTTATCTTTAGACAATTGTTTTTAATCTGACAGCCAGTTCCTTGTAAAGTGACCAGATTTTAAGCGGGACACCATTGACTGGGGAGGAGGGGGAGTTCTTGATTAAAAATTTTGTCTATATGGAACAAGAAAAATGTTCATAGAATGCAAAAATAGTATTGTAATATATTTATTTAATTTTAAAACTCTGTGCGACATGGGACAAATTGTTAAAAAGCAGGGCATCTGGCCGCCTTTTACAGATGGCCTGCTCTTCTTCTACTATTTCTTTCAGAAATGAAACTATTCATGCTTTCAAGCAGCACACTGTATGAAATTACCCAGGCTAAAAGAATCCCACAGCTCCAGTCTTTCATCAGGGGACAGAATATTGCGTTATACTAAAAGAAGTCTGGAAGGCCTTTACTTACTCATTTAAAAAGTGAGGGCTGTGTTGAATATCATAATGTACATAGGAGACATTCTTGGATCGTATGGCTTTCGAAATGCCTTGTTGCGGGCACATGTTGACTGCCAGCAAATGAAGATGGATTGCATGGTCCAGGAAATGAGCCAGCACTAGGCAAGTGAGGACTAAAGTAGTCACCTTAATTTCATACCAGGCTACTTCTTCTTTACACCCACCCCACTGCCCTGCCCCTCCTAGTGTAACATACGACCAATCTCCTATGTGTTCCTGGCTTCCCAAGTTTCTTCCCCAAACCCTCGGCCACAAAATACTATCCCAATGACTTGCCTTTCCTGATCAGTCTGAGTGAGGGAAGTGAGACTGCATATAGACCCATCTCTCTTGCATCCTGCTCAGTCATTACACAATATCATCTCATTAATAGATGGATGCATCAAGAAAGCAGGTACTGAAAAAAAAAAAAGAAAGAAAGAAAGCAGGTACTAGTAGTCAAGACAGCCTGATCTAGGAAGTGGCTGACTGGCCCCAAGAATGAATCACTATTGGCACGTTTTGCAAGACTGCTGTGTTCCAGCAATGAAGGAGATGATGACCGTGAAGCCTGGAGATATGGGTTTCGCCAATTGATATGATACATGATCCATTTTCCTGCTCTGAAGAATGACTGTGAAGAGAAGAGGGAAAGGTATTTAGAAGGGTCTTTGGTTCAGAAGGCACTGGCCTCCAAAATCTTGGCGAGCTCTGTGCTCATGTCTGAAGTTCACATGCATGGGACACATGTTTCCATTTCTGTTTCCATTTCAGGAATGTATGATTGCAAGCAAAACTGCTTACGAATTACCTTTGAGATTTTACGGTAGGAGTGCTTGCTACGCTGTGACATTTTGTGAGAGGAAATGAGAGGGAAAAAAGATAAATATAAAACTTAGAGAAAGAGAATCTTTAACTTCTTTGGCCCCAAAGCGGGGTTTATTTTCTTACCAATTTGGTTATTATTATTTTATGTTCAGCTTGACAATTAGCATTGTCCACTCCTGGATAAAGAGGTTTCTGTTTAAAGTTATTATTAAAGTTAAAGGGGCATTGCTCCTTTCATTACACTTGGTGTCAGGTTACCCAATAGGCAAAGTGAACCCACATTTACTTGCTTGTAAGCTTTTAATCTGCAGTGAACAACTTCGCAGTTTTCATGACATCAAGAGTCTTCTTGTAGGTATGGCTGGCATCTCTCTCCAAACTCCACAGCACCTTTCCTGCAGAACCAAAGACGATCTTCACAAGTGCCCAGGAAGCAAGATAAGCATGGCTGAATTGTGCCTATTCACTAATCTTTATGAATACTTTCACCTGTTTTCACCGTATCAAAAAGGTGAAATTATTCTTCATAGATGAGTAAGGACACATATGACCTGTGTTTACCTTATTTAGTGAGTAATTGACTACCTTATCTAAAAGATGAGGAAACATAACAACCTTCTTAAATGGTTTCCTTTTATTTCTGCCCTAGATAAACCGAGAACCTGGGACCTGATGGGTGTCTGATTAACAGGATGAACAGAAGAGCAATGAAACGATGGTAATAGTGCATATTACAGTAAAAATCTTATAAAATTAGACTGATGCTTAATGGAACAGTTGGGGAACAGTGCCGACAGGGAAGAATTTGTCTTAGATGCAGTGAAATTCAGTATTGATTAAAAAAACCTTATAAAATGCAAAGAAATTGACCATGTATGTCTATAAACCACACATATTTATATATTTTATTGGTTTAACAACTGACAGTGATACCTGTCTATAAACAACTGAGGTAATCTTTATTAGTTACATAGAATGGTAAAATATTCCCCAGGAAACAGAAAAACAAGGTTAATAATGATAACCAGGTTTGAGGAATTATTTCACAAATTAAAGTTAAATTCCATCGAGAATAATATTTTCTAATGGTTCTCTGCAAAATTTGTCATTTGCATTACATTTCTTTCTTCTATTTTTTTTAATTGAAAACATTTATTCACCCATCAAGTCAAGCACATTTGTACATATGCTGCCATCATCATTTTCAAAGTATTTTCTTTCTACTTGAGCCCTTGGTATAAACTCCTCAATTTTTCCCTCCCTCCACCACCCTTCTTCCTCATTAGCCCTTGATAAGTTATATAGATTGTTATTTTCATATCTTACCTCACCCTCTGTCACCCTTCACCCACTTTTCTGTCCTTCTGGGAGAGGGGTTATTTGTTGATCCTTATGATCAATTGCCCCTTTATCCTCCTGGTACCTTTATTCTCATGGTTGAACCTGAGGGGCTTATCTATCCTGGATTCCCGGTGTTTCAGGCTGTTATCTACAGCATTGTGTATGTTCTGGTCTAACCCAATTTGTAGGGTAGAATTGAGGTCACGATATTGCTGGTTGGTGCTGGTGGTAGGGAGGCATTAAAAAACTAGAGGAAAGTTGTATGTTTCATGAGTGCTATACTGCTCCCAGACTGACTCATGTCTTCCTTGTGACCCTTCTGTGAGGGGATATCCAATTGTCTACAGATGGGCTTTGGGTCTCCCCTCCCTCTCTTCACCCTCCCCACCCCTTCGCGTTGGTAAGATTTTGTTCTGAGTCTTAGAACAAAACAGTCTTGGATACCCTATCCAATTGACACCTCATATTTACAGACTGGTGTTCTTCTACCATGTGGGCTTTGTTGCTTCTCAGCTAGATGGCTGCTTGTTTATCTTCAAGCCTTTAAGACCCCAGATGCTCTATCATTTGATAGTCAGGCAACATTAGCTTTCTTCATCACATTTGCTTATGCACCCATTTTGTTATCAGCAGTCATGCCAGGAAGGTGAGCATTAGAGAATGCTGGCTTGTTAGAACAAAGCGTTCTTGTGTTGGGGGAATACTTAAGTCGAGTCCCAATGCCCATCTTCTACCTTTACTCTTACACAGTATCCCTCTCGTTATATATAAATATATTTACATATGTATATGCCTGTATTTAGACCTCTATAAATATCCTTTGCCTCCTGGTTCTCTCTATTTTCTTTTTATTTTCCTCTTGTCCCATTATCATGTGACGATTTCATTCAGGCTTAGTTAATTCCTCACTGCTTGATTGCCCTTGATTAAGCCCCCCTAGGCATCCTACGCCATTCTCTCCATTGATTTTAATTAAATTGTTGTTCCCTTGTCTCTGGGTTGGTTTTCCTCCCCCCTTCCTTTCTCCCACCTCCCCTTCCCTGTAACCACCCCCTCTTCAGTTTATTTGTTTTTGTCTCAGATTTGTTGGGACCTCTTGTTTCATGGTGTGACCGGCCCTTTGGTCCTCTCTGTGGATTATCTGCTCTGAGAAGGAATATTGTCTTCAGGAATATTGTCTTTGTGGGCTAGGATGTGTTCCCCTCACACTCCTCCACTCTTTATTTCTCCTGTGTATTCTAATCAGATGTGCCCCTCTCCCTATGCTGTAGCTTCAGTGCTGTCCTCTGAAGTGCATTCTTCGGAGGGGTGGGGTCCACATGGTTGGGATTGGGGCCAGTCCTGCAGACCACTCTATTGGTTCCCTGGTACATAGCCAGTATGTTTTATTCATGTCTTGGTGCACTGGGTTGAAGCCTGGCTTTTCTCTCTCTCCTGTAGAGACATAAACAATACCTTCCCCTTGGGTGGTTAGTGTTATCTCTCTCTCTCTCTCTCTCTCTCTCTCTCTCTCTTTCTCCCTCTCTCTCTAGCTCTCTTTCTCTCGCTCTCTCGCTCTTCCTTTCCTCCTCCTATCTAGTTGGTTGCTTTTGTACTTGGCTTACTTCACTTAGCATGATTTCCTCCAGGTCTTCCCATGTGGCAATGCACTTCATGTGTTTGTCACTGCTCTTTAGTGATGCATTATACTCCATTGTATAATGTACCACAGTTTTTTGATTCATCTGTCTATTGAAGGAAATTTTTCTTTTCCCCCAACTCCTTGCAAGGGTGAACTGTGCTGTGATGAACATTGGAACACAGATGTCTGGCCATGGTTTGTTTCTTCCCTCTTCTGGATATATGCCCAGTAGATGCATCGCTGGGTCATATGGTAGCTCAAGTCCCATCTATATTAGATATTGCCAAATTGATTCCCTTAATGGCTGTGCATACCTACAGGTCCACCAGTGTGGATGAGATTTCCCATCTCTCCACACCCCCCTCAACATGTGATACTTTCTGATTCTTTGAATTGTGCTATCTTTGAGGGTGTTAGGAGGTATCTCATAGTTGGGGTTTTTTTTGGCATCACTGCCCTCTGGTGGTGGGAGTAGGAGGTCCAGCCTTTGCTCCTGTGGAGCTGGAATTGAACCTCCATCCCAGTGGGCTGCAGTCCCGTGCACAACCACTACGCCACCAGGGCTCAGGCCCCTCACAGTTGTTCTAATTTACATTTCTCCCATGACGAATAATAGAGAACATTTTCTCATACATTTATTGGCCATTTGGATTTCTGCCCTTGTGAAACGTCTGTTCAGGTCCTTTGTCCACCTCCTTAGTGGGCAATTAATATTTTTCTTATTGTAACCTTACAAAGTATTGTAGATTTTAGTAATAAGGCCTTTGTCTGATGTGTCATTGCTAAAGATGTTTTCCTGGTGAGTGGGCTCTCATTACTCTTGGTGAAGATTTTTGTCGTACACAGGTGTTTTATCTTCAGTATATCCCACTTGCCAATTTTTGACTCCTCTGTATTTGTATGCTTCCCTATTTCTGATAGCCTATGTATTTCCTGCACCAAAGTTCTCAGATTGATCCCGATCCCCTTATTAATGGCCTTAATAGTTTGGGGTTTCACCTCAAGGTCGGTCATCCTCTTTGAGTTTATTCTTGTGCATGGAGTGAGGTAAGAGTCTTGTTTCCTTTTTCTGTGGGTAGATATCCATTTTTTCCAGCACCACTTATTGAAGAGGGCATCTGTTTCCCATTTGATATTTTTGGACCCTTATCAAAAATCAGTTGTCTGTACACTGATGTTTTTATTTCTTGGTTTTCTGCTATTTTCCATTGGTCTAACTATCTGTCATCTCACCAGTACCACACTATTTTGACCACTTTGACTGTATAATCTGTGCTAAAACCAGGTAGAGCAAGTCCTCCTCCTTTGTCCTTCTTCTTGAGGAGTTCTCTGGTATTACATTTCTGTTTAGTAATAGAAGCAATTAATCCTATACATCAGAGTTGATGGCATATTTGAACATCGAGTTCCTTAGGAACATTTTTATCCCAGTTAGCTGCAGAAGTGATAAATGACATTTTAGTAATAGAAACTGAGTTTAATAAGATGATAATAAATTATAAGTGGATAATACTAGTCTTATTTAATTTTATTTCCTATGTAACTCTGACTTACTGACTGAATTTCTGTACTGTAGGATCTTTTTAATTGAAGAAGGAATGCTATACTGTAGGATCTTTTTAATTGAAGAAGCTTTCAACAGAGAAACAAAGGCAAAAATGAAATGAAATGGAGAGATACTCATATAGATGATTGGAGTTAAGGAAATTCCCCTTTCCTGAAATATCCAGAACAATAGGTAGAGAAGTAAAAGTATACTACACTAGTTAAATTTCCTTAATTCTTTATTTAATTTGGTTATGTTGATCAGTGCACAAAAATATAGAAAACTATCAGAGGCTTTCATAGATGAGGTTTCAAAGAGTTTATGGAAATATAGACATAAAGAGAATGGACTTTTCCCATGAATAGTTTGAAGTCTCTTCATTATTACACACATATTTGCATATATGTATGTATGTGTTGTACATAGGGTTGCTACTGATTGCAACACCTTGTTAATATGTTTCCGACCTCCCCTTTGTTCCCCCACCATTCAATTGTAAATTTTGTTTAAAAATCTTCACAATAAGCTCCTGGGATTGCCCTGTGTCCTTGGGGAAAATCTGTCATGATTATTCATTTGGAATTCCAAAGAAAAGTCATCATAATTTTCTGAGTTGATCTCTCTGCCTTGAATTCAGCTATGGCCTCTGGTTTTCTTAGAGGCCAAAGTTTTGACTGGATCTATTTTTGAAGCTGCGCTAATGAGAGTAAGGCTAGTGTTTTACTGGACAATATGTTTTAAGCCATCCAATGAGCACAAAAACATATTTACATGTGTTTTGTTTGGAGTAAACCCATATATAAATGAAATGGAATATTTTTGACATACCCCCCCCCACACTCATTAAGCGTACATTTTGAAAACCAAACATCATTTACATAAAGTGAAAAATACTAAACAAACCCCCCACCTCACACACACAGAGGAATTGTCCCATTAAGCAGATGTAGGACAGATGAAAGCTTAGTTCCTGAATGAAAATGACCATGGGGGTTGTGAACCAGAATGTATGGTAATTCTTTTTAAAACGTGAAAACCTTTTATACGTGTTGCATATTGATATATTGTTGCTTCTTTGATGGCACCCAGAAGCTACTTTATAATTGCAGACTCGGCATTTTCACAATAAAGAAGAAAAGCAAAATGTTACAAATGAATAGAGATGTTTACATAATTAAAATGGAAAGGTTATTTGTTATGTTAAGGCGCTCAGGGGGCACTGTCAAGTAAGCTAACTTCAAGGTCGTTGGTTAAAACCCATCAGCTGCTGTGCAGAAGAGAGATGAGGCTATGTGTCCTGTGAAGAATTACAGTCTTTGAAGCCTTATATAAGGTGGCTCTGAGTTGGCACTGACTCAATGGCCATGGGTTTGATTTGAAGATGGCATTGCTAGAGTCAGATTGCATTTGATGGCAGTGGGTAGGTGGATGAGGGGGTGAACTAACATAGCGATGGTTGTGAGGATGTAGCAGAACGGGGTAGGGTTTCATCTGCACATAAAACCAAAATTGCCTTCATGAGTTTCTAAGCTTGTAATAGTTTACAGGAGTAGAAACACAACCTTTCTCCCGCCTAGCAGTGCTGGTGATTTTGTTTCAGGCCTGGGGTATTGCAGCCTAATGTCTAGTCACTATGCCATCAGGGTTCTTCTCTGTACATAGGCTTCACTATAAGCTGGAATCCACATGAAGACCTCAAACCATAATGCTATTTTCCTACTGAAAGCTTACTTTTTCTTTGCTTTTGTTTTTCTAGTCTTTGTATGTTTCCCCCTTTCCTTCACATGTCTTATGCCAGATAGTACTCCTTAAAATACTTTCACTGAAGGTGGTGAAATGCACTCCTGTTTTAGCTTATCTGAAATACAGAAAATAGCTAAAGTTTTCCTTGAAGTCTTTGCATTTTGGAAATTAAAAAGAAAAAAAGTTACAGTCTTCTTTTCCCACTCGCTCGAATACATTAGTTTTTTATTGAGGTCTCTCGGCACTAAAGAGTAGAAGATTAAAGAAATGAGATACTCTTTTTAAAATCTATTTTTCATAGACCTGCCTAACATGACAGACTGTGTCTCTGGAGCCTCACAACCTTTCACACCTTTGGGCTATGGGCATGGTGACTATTTCTTGACAGAAATATGGATTTCGAGGAAGTCCTTGCTTTACCTCCCCCCACCTGGCTTCTGAACTTTGCCTGTTCTCAAGTGACAAGGTCTTTGAGTGCCTAAGCTTGAGGAAGACCAAGGGGAAAATAGACACAATATTTTATTTTAGCAGTGGGATCTTGGCATGAATTATAGAGTGTCTCATAATAAGTTATGGTGCCTGGTTTTATAATCATCCTTAAAGAAATGTAGTCTTTTTATGAGCTTTTGACCCAAAGTGATGGGGCAAAACTGATGCTGGTAACTTATAGTTGCTTAAGTTACAACCATTTTCCAGAAAGGGAAGGAAAAAAGACATTTACTGAGGGAAATTTAATTGTGGTGCAGTGAAGTTACTTGATAGGGCTCTTTTCTAGTCTTGGTAACTCATATTCTTGGTAACTTTTACCAAGTGACTGGTGGGAACATGCACAGAAGGTGTAAAAGACTCTTATCTTGGGCATTGTTCAGTTTTGTCATTCTTTGGGGTAAAAGAGTGAGCCATCTCAGAAATAGGATAAGAAGGAATCCCTCAGCCCACAAGATAAAACAGACCATGAGACAGAGCAGAGGATTCATGCCAAGACTGAGGTAGGCTTTCTGGCCCACTGAAGGAGGCAGACATCAAGGGACTATGTGACCAAGAGACTAAAGACCAGAGCGGCACGACATTCCTATCAGCATAACTGAGAAGAGATGCTAAAGACCAGGGTAGTTTATCCTTCAAATCTTGTATCCAGAAAGTTCTGTGTGGCTATTGCAATAAATTTATCGAACCCAGCAGAGAAGTCCTATGTAAATGGAAGGCATTATCTATTATTGATCTCTTTAGAGTGGGATGAATTGTGGTCTTCAAAAATATGGCCATAGTCTAATCCTTGGAACCTGTGACTGTCATAATATTTGGAATAAGGGTCTTTGCAGATGTAATTAAGGAGCTCTAAGACCATCTGAGTGGACCTAAATCCAAATGCAACCATCCTTACAAGAGGCACATGGAAGAGGGAAGCCTAGAGAAGTAAGTTTATGAAAATGAAGGAAGAAATTGGAGAGATGGGATCACAAGCACCGGAACATCGGCAGCCATTAGAAGTTGGACAACCACAGAAGAGGCATGGAAGAGTTCTCCCATTGAGCCTCCACAGTGAGTGTAGCCAGGTGTTTCACCTGAAGAAATATGAGAGAATAGGTCTATTTTGTTTTAAGTCACTTTATGCTAATTTGTCATGGCAGTCACAAGAAACTAAAAGTATCTATCTGTGTGTACATTTATCACCCACATTAATAGCTGCTGGGCTTATCCTGTCAATGTGGGGTGTGGCATAGATATGGAGGAGCTGCAAGCCTGACCTGAAAGTTATTATTATTGCTTTTTTAAGATTAGGAAACAAGGAGTCAGAAGGAACAAAATCAGAACTGTAAAACGGATTCTTAATGATTGCCTATCCAAACTCTCAAAAAATTGCCCTTGTTTGATGGGAGGAATAAGCAGGAAACTTGCCATGGTGGAGAAGTTCTCTCCACTGCAGCTTTTGTGGGCGTTTTCCTGCTAAGATGTTGATTAACTTCCTCAAAACAGTGTCATCATAAGCAGATTGCATCATTCTTCGAATCTCCAGAAAGTCAACAAGGAAAACGCTTTGAAATCCACCTCCCCCACCCTCCGTGCCTCTCTGCTCCACCTCCAAGGGTTGCCACAGTCTTTGCTCCCAGCTGGTCTGCTTTTGCTCTGACTGGACTACGTCCATCCTTCGGCAACCAATGTTCTGACTGGGCTTTGTCTTCAGGATAGGACTCCTAAAGCCATGTTTTGTTTCCTGTTACAATTCTTCTCAGGAATGCTTCAGGATCTTAATCCCATTTATTTAATATTTCCATCGAAAGCTCTGTTCTTGTCTGTACCAAATGTAGATGAGACAGTTTCGGTGCTCACTGAATGGAAACTTAGCTCAACTTTATTTATCATTCAGAATTGTGTAAGCAGAGTCAATTGAGATGTCTATGATGTTGGCTATTGTTTCTACTGTTAGTCCTTGACTGTATTAGACAGGGTTCTCTAGAGAAACAAAACCAGGACACTAATAATGCTCTGTCTATATAATTATATTGCTAGAAAGATATCTAACATAAGAAATAAACCGTTAACTACTCTATAAAGCAGTATAAATGGTTCGGTGCAGCTCATTTGTGTGAGGCAGTTGATACACTGGCAGTCCTTGGAGTCTTGAGGGCTGCCGAGTAGGCTATCCAGCCACAAGCAGCAAACCGCAAAGCAGGTCACCAACAGTCAACCAGATGACAGAGTCTGACAGTCGCCAGCTCAAGAGATGAATATTCAAGGAGCTGGCGAAGTAGGGCTTGAAGGAACCTCCACTCCCAGCCACACAGTCTCCAGATTAGGTGTCCCACGTGTAGTGTAGTTTGGAGATCGAGGCACAGGACAAAGAAGGCAGCCAGCTGGTCCAAAGATCCAAGAGCAAGAGAACAAGAGCGGGGCTTCCCGAGCCACTTCTATCTCTGCCCTTCAATTGATTTTATGTGTGTTCATTGGCTATGTTGTCAATACAAACCTACCTATCTTCTTTGGCCAGATTGGCACAACAAGCCTACCTATCACATTGACCCTCTTTAATTAGGGTACAAAAATTAATTTTTCCTAGCATATTGATGTAGGTCATCTGCTATTACAGGTCTTCATCTTCAGCATTGTTTTGCCTCCATTTACTATGTTTTTATCTTCTTAAAATCAGTTATCTATTTATAAACTGCTGATTTATTTGGGGGCATTGTCTTTTTTTTTTTAGTTTTTTAGTTTTTTTGGGCATCACGGCTCTCGGTGGCGGGAGTAGGAGGCCCAGCCCCACTGCTGGATTTGAACCTCCGTCCCAGTGGGCCACAGTCCCGCGCACAACCACTACGCCACCGGGGCTCAGCCCTGGGGGCATTGTCTTTATTAGCTTCTCTTAAAACATCTAAGGTTTCATCATTCTTTCATCCAACTTCATGATGAATTTGTTTTTGTTTTAAGTGACATTCATATTGCTCTGATAAAACTTCTTTTCAAAGTAGTACTTAATCATTCTAGGTGCCTCAAATTAAATCCTGTTTAGTCGTGTTGTAACCAAATAGTACAAGTTTGTTTTGTTGCAAAATTTGTGGTATCCATTTATAGGTTTTTCATAATAAACATTTTCTATGAACTTTTGAGAACTTTTTTCATATTTTCGTTTCTTTACCTTGAAGAAAACTGTCTACCTTTTCTAGGAAATCTTTATAACGGTTATTTTTAACCACGTCACCTCAACCTAATGGTATACTAAATGGTTCATCCTGAGGTCTTAATGTTTATAAGAACAAGTGCATTTTTCTTGTGTGATGTCTTACTTCCCTTGCCCCCACTCATTTTACTTATATTCAGTCAGTCACATGTTGACTGAATGCTTGTATCAATATTATTGATTTACTGGTCAGGGAAGATATGAGGAAAAGAATATCAAGAGGTGAATATGATAAGGAAACTTTAAAAATGTGGCAATAGGTAAAGAACTATAGATACTGTAGATATAAATAATTTCATTCTCAATATTCTTTACATTCGGTTTGGAAACGAAGAATTCTAAGGCTACTTGAATGCCGCTATGGTACATACTCAATTATCAGACAGAACCAGTTATTCCAAATCTTGAATACTTGTCACGCATAAAGAAAAAAGGATCAATAAATCCCACACCTATCTGTGTCCTAGACAGACATACCCCTTGTGCAGTAGCATTCAGCCATGTGATTGCTTGTTGCTCTGGTGGGTTCTGCTAACTGAGTACTGTCCACTGGAGAGTGTCCTCTACCTTCCTCCGGTGATCTGCGTTATCTGCTCTTTCTCCTGGCTCAGTGTTGACTGAATGCTTGTATCGATATTATTGATTTAGTGATTTAAGAACTTGGTGCTGTAGAGAAGACACTTCACTTCCTCCAAATGCTATGGGAGCATAAACTACATTTATAGATAATTAAACACAGAAAGCTCTCTCAGTTTTTCTTTCAATGTTTAGAGTGCTGCAAATAGATCTGCTCCTTTTACCAAAATTGTTTTGCAATTGCTTGTTTCTCTGTTTCTGGTCACATGCCAAAAGAAACTCCCTGCTACGTATACATGGCCTATAACTCTATATAGTCCAATACAATTCTGCCAAAGATCCAAGTGGAAAATGTGATTATCAGTCAGCTTTTAGACCTTACCTTCTTTTTACGTCGAGATGGTGCTGCCTGTTTCATGGTATCATGACCCAGCGGATAGTAATGCAAGGAATGATATCGGGACTAGGAAGGATCAGAGTCTGGACTCCAACCAGAGTGACGTGAGTGCTAGAATATCTGATCTAGGCTTCTTACCCATGAATGTTGGTAAGAACTGGAATGTTTATTTCCAGTAAATATGTTGCTGAAAACAGGAGCGACAGAAAGACATACACACTCAGTACACATTCCTTTTGCAAATTAGCAAGAAAGATGGTTATCAAATTTTGCATTTTTTTCTTTAGCAATCTGCTGCTTCCAGAATTCCTGTTCCTCTTCATTTTCTCTTGTCTGTTTTTCTGGAAGAGGACAAATGCCTAAGGACTCTTGTGAAAATTATTTTCCACAGGCTTCAATACACTAGCTGGGGTTTCTTTTGTAGTACCCCCTGGATAGTTCTATCTTAGAGAGCTTTGAAAGCCTCTAATTTTGCCAGCAAACGAAAGAAGGCAAATTCAATTCATGGAGAGCAAAGGTGCAACATTACAGGGGTGACAGCAGGAAAAGGAATGGTGAAGAAAAAAAAAAAGAAAGAAATGGTGAAGAAATGATGTGTCGTTGGGGATAAGCTGCCTGCTTTGGCTCTGGGGGATATTGGCTTATAGAGTGGTTGCTTTGGCCAAGAGCAAATTAATAGCCATGACTTGAGGATTGCTTTTCCAACCCCATTTGGATGAGTTTTCTGGGGGAAAGAAGTCACAAATTGTAAATTCAATTCACGTCCATAGCTACACCCACTCTATAATATTGAGGATATCACTCTGTCTGGTTAATTCCAGACAAGACTCTATGAGCAGATGGGGAATTTGGATTTTCAATTTTTTTTTAAAAAAAAAGTATAAGTGAGTGTGAATTTTATGCAGTTGCCTTTATGCTCCATCTTATGGAAATGTTCTAAATCCCAATACATTAGGAAGCAAGAGGCACGAAGGAATGGCTAGCCTAGAGTATCACGGCCCTCTATGGATCAATTGGATTCACCACTGAACAAATGATGGCACATATGTAGGCTTGGAGCTGAGACTCGGATTATGCTTTCCAAGTTGACTAGCTGTGTGTGATGATGTTGCCTTGAGACCCACGAGCGCTATAGTGCTTCAGTATCCAAATAGAAGCCACATAATAAAAATTCCTAGTAAAGGAAGCTTGCAAAGCCACTCCCCTCCCCTGTTTAACATCCTTGCAGACAAGCTGTCTTGGGCCGGACTTTAGATCTGTTTTTACTCATACTTAAACAACTGCAGGTTGTCCACTTCTTAGTTTCTCTTTCTGAGTCTTGGCCTTTACTTTCTTCTTTCTCTCTTGTTTATCAGAAGGAGTAAGAATGGTTTATCAAGACATCATTTTCCTCTATGTACTTTGACCTGATTTGGAAAGTAGCGAGTTCCTTACTCGGGCTGCTGGAATGAGCACGAAAACAGATGTGGAGGTGATTGGGATTTCTGGAAGACATGCTTCTCCTTTCCTCTAATGAGACACTTGATGCATGACGTAGGAACGTGTGGCAGGAAGCCACAGGCTCTGTATGGCAGCTTGCTCACTCATGTAATTGACCTAATATTTCCTTTCTTGTCCAGATGGCTAGTAATCCACGTTGTGCCTGCTAATCACTCTGTCTGCTACCTTTGATTGTGTTGGCGATGGATAATTCAGTGGCTGAGGGCAGATGCTCCCTGTGACAGAGAACCCACAGAGTACTGGAGTTTGTCAGGTAGCCAAGTTCAAGTCTGTGCCACTTTGTTTTTGAAAAGAAAAAAAAATCATTGAAGACACATTTCTTTTATTTTTGACTTCTAAAGTGGTTAAGTTTAAAGAGTGCATTGAGTTCCTTAAGGGTTATTATTCCCCTGGATTTTCCTTACGGCATTTAAAACTGTTGCCAATCATTGTTCACCATCATTGTATACTGTATGAATAATCATTCCCAGAGTCTTTTCTTTATCTTCTGCTTGTTGGTTCATTAGCTAGAGCAAACAGTGACTCCTGAGGGAACAGAAAGACCATGTTTACTTCTTTGCTTGGGAAATCAAGTAACATTGAATGGTTCTTCATTTAATGAACAATTATTCACGAAGCATCTAAGTGTATAAACACTGTGTGATCACTGAGAATAGAGGGGGAACAAGGTATCATCCTTAAATTCAGTTTACACACTGGTAGGAGGCAAAAAAGTAAAAAGAAACCTGTTAAGCTAGCATATGTAATTAGGAAAGGTGAATATTGGATGTAATAAAAAGCCTTCTAGAAGTTGGATTAACCATTCAAGAGTGTGTAAGTCTGGGTAGATTAAAGAAACAAACACATAGACTTGCATATGGATGTAAGGGAATGGTTTATATGCAAGAGGAATAGGACATTAAAAAGCATCCAAACCCAGTCCAGTTCAAAGTCATGAGTCCAATATTAGCTCATATGCCTGATATCAGTCTATAATGTCTCCTGCCGACTCACGACACAGGTCAGCGGGTGCAGAATCCCGGTGCTGACAGGGGTCTCCCCATAGCTCCTTGCTTCCAGGGCTCAAGGTCCATCAACAGCATCCAGTGATGCCAGCATAATCGCTGGCAAGGGTCCCCACGTGGCTTCTCCAGCTTCAGAGTTCTGACTCCATCAGGACAAAGCCATGTGGCTTCTCCTCTGGCTTCCCAGACACTGCCATCTTGTCTTCTCTGTGATTCATTGTCTCTGAGACTAACTCCCAACAACTGGGGAAGATAGCTTCTCATCTTCACAAGGGAAATATTGTGAGATTTCCAAGACTAATCAGGGGAAAGCCATGCCCACACAGAGGCCTCATTGGCTACTCAATAGCTATCTCCAGATTAACAGGCTAGACTCCACCCCTACATTTCAATCATAAAATTAACATAAGCACATGACTGCCACAAAGAGGTAGCAAAACTTGTCTAAAGATATGGAGGATGAGAGGAAGAGTGGTTAATTGGAAATATGCAGCAGGAAAGAAACTCCAGAAATGAACCTCCCATACAGAGAAGAGTAGTGATTCCTAAAAGGTCTTGTACCCCGAGGATCCTTGGAGCTTTTGGAACCTCCTGGGTTTTCTGTAGGTATTAAATTGCTGGGGATTGGAGGAGAAGCTGCTTTGGAAGGGCCTGAGAGGTCAGGATTTGGTAGAACATAACACACAAACCATGAGAAGATCATAACAAACTAATTCTAGAACATTTCACTGTAGTATGTAGAACATGCACATGAATCAAGAGTTAGTTGTTCACACAGAACAAGGGGATGCAGAATGGTTTCAGATCAGGTTTAAAATATTTTTAAAATCTGTGTTTTGAGTAAATAATCAGAAACGTTGGACAATATGAACAATAGACATTAGAAGGGGAGGAAGACTCATGAACAATTTGTGGTATGTAAGTGACTCGACTTGATGACTTTAAGTGGAGAAGACTTCTTGAAGTACTTATTAATGAAAATCAAAGGCTACAGCTTTCAGTATGGGTTACAGTGCAATGTAAAGAAAACTCCAGTCCTGCCACCACTGGGCAAATACACAGCAGCATGAGGGATGGAGAAAAAAAAAACCAGTTTGCAGGTAGGTCCCTTTACCTAGATCCATCATCAATGCTCATAGAAGCAGCAGTAAAAAACGGAAACAGACAACATATGACATTAGCAAAGCTGATGGAAAAGATCTTTTTAAAGTATGAAAGAGCAAAAGTGATCACTTTGCTGATGAGGGTGCCCCTGACTCAAGCCATGGTATTTTCAGTCACCTTGCTAAAATTGGACAATGAAGAATGGGTACCTTTTAATCGTGGCGTTGGAATCAGAGAATACTCGGTATGCTTTTATTAAAGTATTGATAAAGAATTATGACTAATACCTGGAGATTCCCCAGGAACAAAAGAATGAACCAAAGTATATCCAAATGTGTCTTAAAAATGAATATAGACTAGAAAAGGTACACTGGTGCAGATAGGAACTGGTAACACTGTGAACCCAGATCAGACGAACCCCTCAGTAGTGAGAGTGAAGATACCAGAAGGGTGGAGAGAAGGTGGGGTAGAGAGCGGGATCTGATTACAAGAGTCTACACATAACCTCCTAGCTAGAGGATGGACAGTGGAGGAGTGGGTGAGGAGAGACATCGGCCAGTGTAAGATATTACAAAATAATAATTTATAAAATATCAAGGGTTGGTGGGGGAGGGGAGGGGGAGGAGGGGAAAAGATGAACAGCTGATATCAAGGGCTCAGGTAGAAAAGCAAATGGTTTGAGAATGATGATGGCAGCAGGCATGCAAAGGTGCTTAGCACAGTATGTATGGATTAGTATGGTGCTTAGTATGTATGGATTGTGGTAAGCAGTGTAAAAGCCCCCAATAAAATGATTTTTAAAAAATGAAGGTACACATAGGCAAACATAGTGGAGAAAGCTGATGGTGCCCAACTATCAAAAGATAAAGTGTCTGGGGTCCTAAAGGCATGAAGATATACAAGTGACCATCTAGCACAGAGGCAGCATAGCTGCACTGGAGGAAGCACACCAGCTTGTGTGATCACGAGATGTCAAAGGGATCAGGTATCAGGCGTCAAGGAACAAAAGTCAAATCATTTTGAATGAGGGAATGTGCACAGTGGGAACCCAAAACCCATTTGTAGGCAATTAGACATACCCTTAGAGAAGAGTCACAGGGAGGAGACGAACCAGTCAGAGTGCAGCATAGCAACGGTGAAACATACAATTTTCCTCTAGTTCTTTTTTTTTTTTTTTTCAGGAACTGATATTTATTATCAAAGTCATATTCGGTGTCAACAAGATGCCACAACTACAAAAAAAAAACTGCGCACATTTGCAATCCCAGTGCAAACAGTCAAACGGAACCCCAATCATTAAAAAAGTAATTCCGATCACCCCAGAAAGCAACTGAAATTCTTAAACATCTTTATACATCCAGTCAACAAATTAAAATGGTTAACAAGAAAAAATACAAATTCAGAGGTCTGGTCGCAATGTTTAAAAAAGGCAACTGCTTAAGCGTTTCTATCAATTCGCACATCGATCTCTCGGCCACTCAGCTTCATCCCGTTCATCATCCGGCAGGCCCGCTCGGCCACCTCGGGGAACTCAAACTTGACCACACTACAGCCCTTGGACTTGCCGTTCTCCATCTTGATGTCAGCATACAGCACATGACCACATTCGTTGAATGTCTTTTAGCATTTTCCAGGTAAAATCAAATGGGAGGTTTCTCACAAATATCTGACAGACCTTCCTGGCCACTCCAGGGGCATGGCCTCCAGCTCCGCCAAAGGAACCTGCAAAGCTCCCTCCAAAGTTGCCACGCTCCATCTCGATGGCACCATCAAAACTGGCTCTGCCGCAGCCACCCATGGCCAGGCGCATGCGCTCAATGCCGGCACCCAGGGCAGGGCCCATGGCAGGACCCATGCGCTCCAGGCTGTTGGCACCCATGCGCTCCAGGCCCATGTGCTCCAGGTTGTTGGTGCCCATGCATTCCAGGCCTGTGGCCATGCGATCCATCACAGGGCCCATGCGCTCTAGGCCGGCCCTGATGCCAGCCGGCACCATGCGCTCCATGCTCAGGCCCATGCGCTCAATGGCAGGGCCCATGTGCTCCACACCAGAGCCCATGCGCTCGATGGTCTGGCCCACGCGGTCAATGGGCGCGGCCATGCGCTCTAGGCCGAAGCCCATGCCGGCACCCACGCGCTCCACACTTGAGCCCATTCGCTCCATGGTCTGGCCCATGCGCTCGATGCTGGAGGCCATGTGGTCGAGACCGAGGGGGCCCATGCGCTTGATGCCGGCGCCCATACGCTCCACTGAGCCCATGCGGTCCATGACCAGGCCCATGCGCTCAATCTCAGAGCCTACACGGTCCATGCCATGGCCAAGGCCGGCGCCCATGCGCTCCATGCTGGCACCCCCAATGCGGTCAATGCCAGGGCCCATCCTCTTGATGCCAGGGACACTGCCTCCGCTTCCACCACCTCCCTGCTTTGCCATGATCGCTCCTCTCTTCAATGCGTTACTTAGGATTTCGTTTATTCTGCCCATGTTCATGCCAGATCCAAAGCGGCCCATGTTCTCCATGCCCCCACCAAAGGGGCCCTCCATGCCTGCAGGACCTATGTTTCCCATGCCGATGCCTTTGTTCAGGTGATTGGCATCGATGGGCTGTCCTCCGGGTCCTAAGCCCATACCAATACCTCCAAGTCCATGGGGCAGCTGCTGAGGACGTGCCGGGGGGAAAAAGTCGGCCTTGGGCAAGGCCCTCTCGTGCATTTTCACATGCATCGGTCTATCAAACAGCAGTTGACCATTAAACATTGAAATTGCTTGCACAGCTTCAATGGACTGTTCAAAAGTCACAGTGCCTATTCCACGACTTTTTCCATCTTTATCTTCAAGAATCTACATATAACCTCTTAAGTGGAGGACAGACAATGGAGGAGTGGGAAAAGGGAGACGTTGGCCAGTGTAAGATATGACAAAATAATAATAATTTATAAGTTATTAAGGGTTCATGTGGGAGGGGGAGCACAGGGAGGGAGGGAGAAAATGAAGAACTGCTGGACTGAGCCCGGTGGTGTAGTGGTTGAGTGCAGGACTGCGGCCCATTGGCTTGGCGGTTCAAATCTAGCAGCAGCTCTCCAGGAGCAAGACTGGTTAGCTCCCACGACCACCAGAGGACAGTGATGCCCCCCCCCCCCAAAAAGAAAATGAAGAACTGCTGTAATGTGCTTGACACAATGTACGTATGACTGGATGCGATACGTGTTGTATGAGCCTCCAGTAAAGTAATTTATTTTTAAACAATTAGTGTAGTGAGATTTTGTCTCTCATAGTTTTAAAGCAAGTTATCAAAAGACCAGTACCTGGAAAAGAATTTCATGTATGGTAAAGTAGATGGCCAGCAAAAAAGAAGAAAGACACTCTGTGAGATGGAGAGACCTGTGGCTGCAACAATTAGCTCAAACATTACGACAGGTGTGAGGGGGGTGCGGCTCCAGTCATTGTTTCATTTCCGGTTGTGTTTGATCCATGGAAATGTATCTGAGAGGAATTCCTGAGAGGTGAATGATGGGTAAACATGATCATGGGGCAAGAGGAATGAAAAAAAAGAGGAAAGAATGAGAAAGTGATAATTACATATATAGTAGACATGTAGATATGTGTATAGGTTAGTATATAAAGATAGATGTATTTGTCTATCCCTCGCTATATATGTAGATAAGGAAGCAGATGGGCTTTGGGTCTCTACTGATATCTTACAAGATGGTTTTCGAGTAATGTGGCATTATATGATACTCTTCTGGACACAGAGGCTTAATACAAAATGGGTGCATTAGCAAATGTGGTGAAGAAAGCTGAATGTGCCCTGCTATTGAAAGATGTTGCATCTGGGGTCTTAAATGCTTGAAGTTAGACCAGCAGCCATCTAGCAACAAATACGATCCTGTGTGATCCATGAGGTGTTGACAGGAATAGGTATCAGAAATTCAAAACATGCAATCGGATTGATGTGAGGTAGTGTAGACAAAGTGGAGACCCAAAACTCACCTGTAAGATCATATGGACAGTCCCTCACAGTCGGGCCACTCAGAAGGGATGATAAATATAGAATGCAGTATAGCACCTGATGAAACACATCACTATCCTCTAGTTCTATACTATTTTCTCCCCTTACTATTACATTCATAGTTTCATCTCATGAATCTTGTGAACATGTATATTCACTTGTATGATTAAGGTTGTTCGATGCATGAAATCCAAGATAGATAAACCCTTCAGAAATAGTGTGAAGGGCAGGTTTGTTATGCCAAAATGGCCACAGAAGATTGGTGGATCCGTTGTGACGGCATGACCAATGAATACATGGGATGAATTGAAGGGCAGAGATAGGAAGGGCTCAGCGAGTCCCGCCCTCTCTCTCTTGCTTTCGGATCTTCAGACCAGACAGCTGCTTTGTTCGTCTTGTGCTTCGACCCCCAAGCAACAATACCTGTGGGACACCTAATCGTGAACTGTGGAGCTGTGAGTTGAGGTTCCTTCAAGCCCTACATCGCCACGCTCCTGGGATATACATCTCTTGAGCTGGGGACTGTTGGACTCTGTCATCTGGCTGACTGTTGGTAACCTGCTTTGCTGTTTGCTGCCTGTGACCAGATAGCCTGAATTGCTGTACAGAGGACTACTTAGCGGCCCCCAAGACTTGAAGGACTGCCAGTCTTCTAGCTGTCTGACACAAGTGAGTTGCACCGAGCAATTTGTACTGCTTTATAGATACTTAACTGTTTCTTTCCTATCTTATATACGCTTCTTTCTATATAAATATATAAAGAGAATTACTAGTGTCCTCGTTTTATTTTTCTAGAGAACCCTCTCTGACACAGTGGTACCAGGAGTGCTTCTAGAGAAATAAAATCATAAATATGGTTTTCTTTGATTGGTTCTCCAATCTGACTAGTCTTAAGAGCACTGATGATGCTAATTCTAGACTTAAAGTCATGGGTAATTCTGCCACTCCTACTAGTCCATGGTGTGAAATAGCAAAGCTGATAACTAAAGTAGGAGCACCGGTAGATGAGGTGCTGGTTGAAGGAGAGGCACTGGGAGATTGTATGCTTGATATTTTCCAGCAGTTTTGTCAAGATGCCAAGTATAGGGAAGCTAGTTGACTGGTCCTCCTTACAGTGGACTATGTGATTAAGGAGAGGGATTGTCTCAGGGCCTCAGAAGCACGCCTTAAATGCCGACTCACAGACTTAAAGGGTTCTGTCTGTGCTACAAAGGAGAACCTTCTTCCTATAGTAAAACAGCCGATATTGCTGACAACCAGGTTCAAAGCTTCATTATGCGAGTGGCTGAATTACAATGTCAGCTGAACGGCAGATCTAGAACAGTATCAGAAGGCAAAGTGGGGGCATTTATAGGAAAAAATTGGGACCCTGAAACATGGGATGAGAATATATGGGCTGATGAGAAAAGGAGCATATTATGCCATCACTAGAAGGAATTGAACTAGCCTAGTCAATAGATCCACCCCTCCCAGCTGAAAATAATAGTCTATAACCAACAAAACAATCCACACCTGAGCATATCAACCAACCTACTCAAGGTGAAATGCCAGGTGGGGCTGCATATCTACCATTGCCTGAGGGAGATGCCTTACAAGATAGTGCTGAGAACACCCAGGAAACACCCTCACCATTGATAGTTTCTGCTAGACCTGTAGCTAAAATTAAGGCAAGGAAAGCTCCTAAGGTTGAGGCCCAGGTGATTACTCAAGAAGAAGTACACTATACTCACAAAGAACTGCTCAAGCTTTCAAATACGTACAAACAAAAGCCTGGGGAGTATCCCTGGGAATGGTTACTGAGGGTGTAGGATACTGGTGCAAGAAATGTAACATTAGATCAGTCTGAGTTTTTGGATATGAGACCCCTAAGCACAGACTCTTCTTTCAATGTTTCAGCGAGAGAGGCTAAGAGAGGATACAACTCCTTATTTGGTTGGTTCACTGAGGCATGGGCTGCCAGGTGGCCCAGATTGGTCCAACTTGAGGTGCCTGACCTACCTTGGTACACTGTAGAAGAAGGCATCCAAAAGCTAAGGGAAATTGGTATGGTGGAATGGATTTATCAGGATACTCCCTAGACCCCAAAAGGGGGTGTCCTGAGGACATGTTCTTCACTACAACCATAAGGAATAAGTTTGTGATGTGGGCCCCAACATGTTTGAAGATTCCTATAATCGCTATGTTGTGTTTACCAGGATTAACTGTGGGAACTGCCTTAAGTGAACTCTGACATTTGCCCACGATGGGGCTGATTGGACTCTGTGTTGACAGAGGACAAGTGTCAGCATTGAATCAACAGAGACAGTGTGGACATGGTTATAACAGACAACAAGGCTTTCGTAGTAATCAAAGCAGCCTGTCTCGTGTGGAATTATGGCATTGGCTACTTAGTCATGGTGTCCCTAGGAGTGATTACATGGGAAACCTACTAAATATTTACGTGACCTATACAGGCAGAAGAATGCTGGATCAGGTGAACAGCGGCATAGGCAGTCACAATCACTCAACCAATTCCCAGACCTGAGCCAGTTTACAGACCCACAACCACTTAAATGAGGGGAAGGTCGGGTCTCTTGGACAAAAGACCCTGCTACATCACTGAAAGTTTATGCTTTTAGTCTTTCTTCTATCCTTCCCCAAAGGGGCCAGCCGCCTTTCACAAGAGTGATTGTTCATTGGGGAAAAGGAAATAATCAAACTTTTGGGGAGTTATTGGACACTGGCTCTGAACTGACAATAATTCCAGAGGACCCAAAGTGTTTCAAAGGCCCACCAGTTAGAGTGGAGGCTTATGGAGGTCAAGTTATTAATGGAGTTTTAGCTCAGATACGCATCACTATGAGTCCGGTAGGTCCCCGAACCCATCCTGTGGTTATTTCCCCAGTTCCAGAATGCATCATTGGAATAGACATACTTAGTAAGTAGCAGAACCCACATATTGGATCCCTGAAATGTAGAATAAGGGCTATCATAGTGGGAAAGGCCAAATGGAAACCATTAGAATTGCCATTGCCTAGGAAAATAGTAAACCAAAAGCAATACTGCATTCCTGGAGGAATTGCAGTTCAGTGCCACCATCAAAGACTTGAAAGATGCAGGGGTGGTGATTCCTACCACATCTCCATTTAACTCACCCATTTGGCCTGTAAGGAAGACAGATGGATCCTGGAGAATGACAGTGGATTATCGTAAGCTTAACCAGGTGGTGACTCCAATTGCAGCTGCAGTTCCAGATGTGGTCTCATTGCTCGAGCAAATTAATACTTCTCCAGGTACTTGGTATGCAGCTGTTGATCTGGCCAATGCCTTCTTCTTGATACCAATCTCAAAGGATCACCAGAAGCAGTTTGCCTTCAGCTGGTAGGGGCAACAGTACATTTTCACAACTCTCCCCCAGGCATACATCAACTCTTCTGTCCTGTGCCACAATTTAGTCCAAAGGGACCTCGGTCACCTGTCTATTCCACAAAATGTCACACTAGTCCATTATATTGATGACATTATGCTGATTGGACACACTAAGGAGGATGTATCAAAGACTTTAGATTTGTTAGTACAGCATCTGCGTACAAGAGGTTGGGAAATTAACCCAACAAAGATTCAAGCACCCTCCACCTTGGTAAAATTTCTAGGAGCCCAGTGGTGTGGAGCATATCAAGATATTCCTACTAAAGTGAAGAACAAGCTATTGCATCTGGCTCCCCCAACAACGGAACAGGAGGCACAGCACCTAGTGGGCCTTTTTGGATTTTGGAGGCAACATATCCCTCACTTGGGTGTTCTACTTTGACCTATTTATCAGGTGACACGAAAAGCCTCCAATTTTGAGGGGGCCTGGAACAAGAAATGGCTCTGCAACAGGTTCAGCTTGCTGTGCAAGCTGCTTTTCCACTTGGACCATATGACCCAGTTGACCCAATGGTGCTAGAGGTGTCAGTTGTAGATAAAGATGCAGTGTGGAGTCTTTGGCAGACCCCTATTGGTGAATCACAGCATAGACCATTAGGATTTTGGAGTAAAGTCCTGCATCCTCTGCAGACAATTACTCCCCCTTTGAAAAGCAGCTGTTGGTCTGTTAGTGGCCCTTGGTGGAGACTGAACGCCCCACCATGTGTCACCAAGTCACCATGAGAACTGAACTACCCATCATGAACTGACCCTCAGAGTCATAAAGTTGGACGTGTGCAGCAACACTCCATTGTTAAATGGAAATGGTACATAGGTGATTGAGTCAGAGCAGGACCTGAAGGTACAAATAAGATACATGAAGAAATGGCCCAAATGCCCACAGTCCCCAATCCAGTCACATCACCTTCTCTCTCCTACTCTGCAGCTATGGCTTTCTGGGGGAGTTCCTTATGATAATTTAACTGAAGAACAGAAAAGTCATGCTTGGTTCACAGATGGCTCTCCATGATATGCAGGTGCCACTCATAAGTGTACAGCAGCACTACAGTCCCTTTCTGGGATCTCCCTGAAAGATAGTGGTGAAGGAAAATCCTCCCAATGGGCAGAACTTCGAGCAGTGCACTAGTTGTTCAGTTCACCTACAAGGAAAAGTGGCCAGATGTGAGACTGTACACTGAAACATGGGCTGTGGCTAATGGCTTGGCTGGATGGTCAGGGACTTGGAAGGAACATGATTGGAGACTTGGTGACAAGGAGGTGTGGGGAAGAGGTATGTGGATGGATCTCTCTTAATGGGCCAAAAAAGTAAATGTAATTGTGTCTCATGTGAATGCTTACCAAAGGGTTACCTCTCAAGAGGAGAACTTTAACAATCAAGTGGGTAAGATGACACGCACTATGGAGACTGACCCTCCTCCTTTCTCTGCCACTCCTGTTATTGCCCAATGGGCACATGAACAAAGTGGACATGGTGGCAGGGATGGAGGTTATGCATGGGCACAGTGACATGGACTTCTACTCACCAAGGCTGACTTGGCCATAGCCACTGCTGGGTGCCCTACTTGCCAGCAGCAGAAACCAACGTTAAGTCCAAGGTATGGAACTATTCCTTGGGGAGATCAACCGGCAACTTGGTGGCAAGTTGATTATATACAACCACTCCCATCCCATCATGGGGGGGGGAGGCAGCATTTTGTTCTGACTGGAATAGACACCTATTCTGAATTTGGATTTGCCTTCCCTGCATGCAGTGCTTCTGCCCAAACCACCATTCATGGATTTACAGAATGCCTCATCCACCAGCATGGCATCCTAAATAGCATTGCTTCAGATCAAGGAACTCACTTCACAGCTAATTCAGTGTGGCAGTGGGCCCATGCCCATGGAATCCACTGGTCGTTTTATGTTCCTCCAGATCAGGAAGGGTGTCACTGTACTGAGTGGTGTGATTGACCCAGATAACAAAGAAGAAATTGGACTGATGTTATATAATGGGGGGTAAAGAAGAATGTGTTTGGAATCCAGGAGATCCCATAGGCCGACTCTTAGTGCTACCATGCCCTGTGATAAAAGTAAATGGAAAATTACGGCAACCCCATTATGATAGGGAATCTAATGACCCAACTCCTCAGGAATAAAGGTCTGGGTCACCCCACCAAGCAAAAAACCACAACCAGCTGAGGTGACTGCTGGGGGCAAAGGTAATACAGAATGGATAGTAGAAGACGGTAGTTCTATCTACCAGTTATGACCACATGATCAATTGCAAAACAAGGTTTGTGATTGTTCGTGTATTTTCTATATGTGAGCTTATTGAATATCTTTTCTTTGTTCATGTATAATATATCAGCTATAACTGGGCTCAGTATATTCTCATTTATATGTCTGATAGATATTTGATGATAAGTATATGTTTGATTTCATTGATGTCTGGAAATTTTATATGGCTAAATGATTGTGTACAGGTGCCATGTTGGCAAGGGGTGGATTGTGATAGGTAAGCCTGTGGTGCCAACATGGCCAAAGACGATAGGTAGGTCTGTTGTGACGACATGCCAATGAACACATGCAATCAATTGAAGGGTGGAGATAGAAAAGGCTAGGCAAGCTCCGACTTTGCTCTCTTGCTTTTGGATCTTCGGACCAGCAGGCTGCCTTGTTTGTTCTGTGCCTCAACCTCCAAGCAGCACTACCCGTGGGACATCTGACGGAGCCAGCTGTCAGTTTACCGCGGGTTACCGAATTGGAGGGTGCAGATGAGAAAGAAAGAGAACACAGAAATGGGAACGGGAGGGCAACAGTCATTGCTCCTCTGAGCCACGCTGTGCCCCGAGTTTATTTTGCACCCTGCTTATAACAATGCAGAAACAACTCAGGGTCATGTTATCTCACAAATAAGCAGGTGTGCACACAACAACTTTTATGTTCTGCCAAGTTAAACATCCTTGAAAACATTCTGATATCTCAGGACTGAGAAAGAGTCTCTATTCTTTTTTTTTGTTTGTTTTTGCGCATCACTGCCCTCTGGTGGTGGAAGTAGGAGGCCCAGCCTTTGCTCCCATGGAGCTGGAATTGAACCTCCATCCCAGTGGGCCGCAGTCCCGCACACAACCACTATGCCACCAAGGCTCAGCCCAAGATTCTCTATACTTAATTGCATCTACAATGTTAAACAGCAAGGTCAAGCAACAGATACTGGCATTTAAGTCACAAAGTCTAACTATTTCAAAACCGATCTTTAGTGGCCTCAAACAGACATGTAATTGTGGACTGTGTAACTGTGAGTTGAGGTTCCTTTAAGCCCTGCTTCGCCACACTCTCCTGAAATATACACCTTGAGCTGGAGACTGTTGGACTCTGTCATCTGGTTGACTGTTGATGACCTGCTTTGCTGTTTGCTGCTTGTTGCTGGATAGTCTGAATTGCTCTACAAAGGATTACTCAGTGGCCATCAAGACTCCAAGAACTGCCAGTCTACTAGCTGTCTCACAGAAGTGAGTTGTACCAAGCCATTGTACTGCTTTATAGATTAGTTAACTGTTTATTTCTTATCTTATACATCCTTCTATCTATATAAATATATAAAGAAAGTGACTAATGTCCTGATTTTGTTTCTCTACAAAAACCCTGTCTGACATAGTACAGGAAGGAAGGGGTGGTGAGGGGAATTGATAGCAATGATGACACTATAGCCCCACTCAAGGGAACAAATAACAGAATTGTAGGTGAATGGATACATTAGCGGATGTAAGATATGGCAATATATAATGTAATGTAATAAAATAAGGGTTCCCTTGGGTTGAGGGGAGGATATAGTATACCTGATATCAAAGAATTCAAGAAGAAAGAAAATTTTTTGATAATGGTGGTGGTAGCAATTTTACAATTATGCTTAATCTAATTGAATTATGGATTGTTACAATATCTCTAAGAGCTCCCAATAAAACTCTTTAAAAATTTAAAAAAATATATAAATACTAAGAGAACTTATAGAACCGCTGTGAATCAGAATTGATTCACTAGATGACAGTAGGTATGGTTTGGAATATTAATATTGGAAAGGAAAAAACATATCATTGCAAATAAACACAATCAGTGATTCGAGGAGGTGCAAATACATGTACTATTGCCTGGAGCTAAGACCAGGGGAAGTCGGAGAGATAGGGGTTAAGAAACTAGAGATATGCACAGCAAGACATCTGACAGAAGATCAGTGGGAGAGGCTCATTCCTGCACAGTGGGGCTGGGAGGATGAGCAGAAGATCAGGCTAATTTACAGGGGCTGGAACGGACCAGATCTGTCAAATAGAAGAGACAGGGACATTATGCTCTGAATCTCATAGAGCTGTTGGATAGGAAAATGCTTGGAAACGAGGAAGGTGCTGTCATTATGGCTGTTCACTCTCAGAACAGTGACACCTTCCACTTTGCAATCCTCGAGACCTTCTTTCAAGAGAATTAGCACTCCTGTAGTCAGACATCTTCACCCCCATGTTTTCTTAAGCTTCAGTGTACTGCCTTGACATTCATGGAAGTTCTTTGTGGCTGGAAACAAGACAGCAGGGATCTTTACTCATGCCTGCTTGTTTTTGCCTGTTTCTTAGGTCACGTGGGACTAGGTGTGCTTCAGGTCTTCCCCCCGGTCCTGGTGTGCATGCAGGGCTGGCACCAGGCCACAAAGGCTCCCAAGGAAGCCAGTGCACGTGGGCTCCAAGTCAGTAATTAAATAATCCCATAAACCTGTAATACTTTCCCATATTCCTAGATATACAACTCAGGCCAAAATCCAGAGAAGAATCCAGCTTCATCGAAAAGCATGTCTTTTTTACTCCATTTCTTAAAAAATTATCCTCAAACTGAATGTCTGAAACCTCTGGCAACCACTCGTGTTGACAACAAGTAGTTTTATGGAGATAGCATGAGTTAATTCCCTGCTAAGATTTTTCACCTTTTGAAGGAAAAAGAAATGAGTTGCCCCTTAATGAAACACACTTGAGCCCCTACCATCTGATGACTTCTAGATTTTATCTCTCTAGGCTAGACCTCCAATACCTTCGTGGTCCCAGAAGTGGTGTATTGGTTAATGTCTTGCAACCAGTTCTCTGAAGGAAAAATAAAAGCACCTTGACTTGTACTATTTCCTCATTTCCATAGTGTAAGTATTCTCACCATGACCAATACAGCTGCTACTGAGTTACTGACAGTGACCTCCGTGGATGCAAAATTGGACGGAAATGTACACAGTGAGCTCCTATGAACCAGGGCGTCTCAATTCCAATAAACTTCTGGACCCAAACTTGTCAGTCCAGTGCATACTTTACATACTCACGTGGAGGACAAATAACTGTCTCAAAATCAGGAAGTAAAAAATTGAACTTGCTTGCAAAGGTGAAACTCTTTCAACTCCACCCTCAACCTTCTCCTCTTTGAAGGTTTTATGTTTCTTTCGGAGCGAACGGTATTACCATACAACCACGAGTTTATCCCTTTCCCTTCCTCACCATTATATCTAAACCATCATCAGTGATTGCTGATTTAGCCTTTCAAATATTAACGGTCAATTTCTACCACCCTGTACGCTGCTTTCGTTATTTTCAAAGTTTTAGTGTGTTGGGTGTTGTTGCTGGGAATCTACACAGCAGAAAACACACTAATTTAGCCATTTCTATATGTGCATGAAATGTGACTAAAGACCTGGTTAGATTCTTCCAGTTGTGCCAGCATCTATCCTGTCCCACCTTTTCTATCATGTGGGTAGGGTCACTTTGGGTTGCATTACTTCGACTCACAGTCCCCTAGTTTCCTATGTAATGTTTTGGTCAATCTGATTCCATACAGATAGTTTTTAAATGAGCATAACACTCAAATTGACCTTTTTTACTTGGTAGGTGGAACTGTTATTTGGTTTTAAGAAGACTTGGGAATATTTGGGTTTAAAGTTTAATGATTTTCTCAGGGTTGTCGTTTCTGGGGTTGATCCAGCCTCCATGGCGGTTGAACAACTACAGTCCTTGAGAACTTGAAATTCTGTTCTACATTTCCCCACTTTAGATCAGCATTTTTGGCAGTGGTAGCCAGGCACCATCCAGTTCTTCTAGTCTCTTGACCAAAGAGGCAATTATTCATTGAAGCAATTAGTGCACTTATTTAGTTTCATTTCGTCCTCCTTCCTCTGTTTTCCAAGGGAATGGAAACCAGTTATTGTACCTTCATATGCTAACATTTTATTTGCCTGGATTGTTTAAAAAAAAAAAGGCTCCTAAGAAGTGTACCTGTATCTACTCTTGCACACACATGGAACACAATTTTCTAATAGCAGATACAGTACTATTTGAAAAAATGCAAATCGGATCATTTTACTTAAACACTTCAACTTAAAACACTTCAATGGCTCCCTTTGGCTCTTAGGATAATAGTAACAGTCTTAAAGAACATGATCTAATCCATTAGTAATTCTTTCTCTTGTGTTTAATCTACTGTCTTAAATGTTTAATGAATTTCTAAGTTAAATTTTTATATTTTCATTTCTAGAAGTTATATGAAGTTCTATAAAAATGCATCTGGTCATTTTCAAAATTCTAAGGTATGAAAATTTTCATGAAAATTTAAATATGTGTTGTAAACTGTTCGATAACTTACATATGTAAAAATCTTTACATGCCCTACCATATATTTGAGAGGAGACTATGTAAAGATTATACACATACATACACAAACAGAAAATTTAAACAGTTTATGAATAAATTAAGTTAAAAGATAAAAATTTTAAAACATAGACCTTATTTCTTTTAAGACCCACGGAAGTCAAGATATTCTTGTAAGTGATGGTATTAATCATTGTGTCCATCCCTAAAGAAGGTAGGAGTCTGAGAATTTAACATTGTTGACACAGTATTTTTTAACATGATTAACCTATGGAAAATGGGTGTCCTTTTAGGATTTTTTAAAGATTAGCACACAGAAAACGAATGAGCACTTGAAGATGGATGCCTAATGGCTTTCTGTGGAACTGCTCTGAAAAGTGCTCTTGTTTGGTGCACGGGATGAGTAGGAGCATTGTCAGAGCAGAGGACAATCTGGTGAAAGCTTTCTCAAAACATGCTTTCAACCAATGTAATAGTTTTATTGGCATATAATTGACACAACAGGCAATTCAATTGTTGTTAGATACTACCTGGGCAGTTCTCACTGATAGCAACCATTAGCACAACAGAAGGAAACACAGCCCAGCCTGGTTCCGTTCGGCACAGTCCTCACAATTGATCCTATGCTGGAGCCCATTGGTGCAGCCAAGGTGCCAATCCATTTCCTTAAGGGTCCTCCTCTTTTTCACTGCCTCTCTACTTTACCAAGCATGATGTCCTGTTTCAGGGACTGGTCTCTCCTGACATGTCCAATACTTTGTCATCCTTGCCTCTAAGGAGCGTTGTTTGTCCACTAAGCAGTCAAAGGTACTTTCAGTATTCCTCTCCAGCACCACAATTCAAATGCAGCAGTTCTTCAGTCTTATTCAATGTCCACCTTTTGCATGCAAATAAGGCCATTGAAAATACCAAGGCTTTGGTCAGTCACACCTTAATCCTCAAATGACATCCTTATTTTTTTCAATGTTCAAAGAAGTTCTTGTGCTGCAGATTTAGCTAACACAGGAGGTCTGTGAACATTGATTGTAGAGTCAAACAAGACAAGATCCTTGACAACTTCAATTTTTTCTTCATTTATGAAGAACGATTTTATCTACTGGTCAAGGTATCTGAATTTTGGTATTCCTTACATTGAGTTGTAATCCATGCTGAAGGCTACAATCCTTGATCTTCACCAGCATATACATCAACTATTTCTTCCTTTCAGGAAGCAAGGTTGTGTCATCTGCTAATGGCAGGTTGTTAATAAACTGTGTTAGTCTGGAAACCAGAGAAACAAACTCAGAGACTCTCATATGTAGATAAGAAAGGGGTTTATATACAAGAGCCATCAAGGCCAATATAGTCAATACCAACCTAAGAATTCCTCTTCAGACTAATGAAATACATGCAATGAGGCTGACTGTAGGAGGATCACAGGCCGGTCGATTGGAAATCTTGTGGATCGAGTGGCATTATAAGCATATCAGTGCTGGCAGGGGTGGCTACGTGGCTTTTCTGCCTCCAGAGGTCTGGTTACATCAGGGTAGGTTCATGTGGATTCTTCTGCTACCAGGACATAATGCCATGTGTCTTATCAGTAGAGCTACTCTCAGGGAGTGAGGAGAGAGAGAGAGAGAGAGAGAGAGAGAGAGAGAGAGAGAGAGAGAGAGAGAGAGAGAGAGAAGTGCCTCTTGCCTCCAAGGAGGAAAATACAGCAGTTCTCAGAATTCTAAGGAGAAGGCCACGCCCACACAGAGATCTTACTGGTTATTTCTTGATTGACAGGCCAGACTCCACTCCTTCATTCATAATCCCCTCAAATTCACACCACATTATATAACTACCACATAAATCTCCCTCCAATCCTGAAGACACAGGTTCATTCTCATGAGAAGATACGATCTTGATACATACTTTCCTGATTTCAAACCATACTATATTCCCTTTTCTGTCTACCCAGCTGCCTCTTGGCCCATTTATAGGTTCTCCATTAACACAATGAAGTGTTTTGGAATTCCCTTTCTTCACTAAGTATTCCACAGTTCTTTATGATCCACATAGTCAATATTTTATGTGGTTAATAAAACACAAGTAAACGTCTTTCTGGTATTTTCTGCTTTGAGCCAAGATCCACCTGACATCAGCAATGACATCACTTGTTCCATGACCTCTTCTGAATGGACTTGAACCTCTGGCAGCCCCCTTTCAGCGCACTGCTACTGCTGTTGTTCAGCAAAAGTTTGTTTGCATGGTAAATATAGAGAAGATTTCCAGTTCTGCTGGCACTCGTTGAAAGTAGATTTTCTTCAATTTTAACTTTTTGGTCAGAATTGTGTGAGCTATACCAATTGAGATGCCTATGATATTCACTAAGGTTTCTGCTGCTAATGGGGGAACAAATCAGATTATTGGTTTCTAGCAAATTGATGTGGATGGTCTCCTACCGCAGGTTTTACCTTCAGAACATCCTGTCCCTTCTTAAAATCAGTTGTTAATTTGTAAACTGAATTCTTTTATGCACTGTCCTTATAAATGTTTCAGAATGCCTTAATGATTCACCATTCTTTCACCCAAGTTTCTCCATAAAGTTGATGTTTGTTTTTGCTTCAATTCCAGCAGAATTCATTTTGCTCTGATAAGGACTTTTCTCAAGCAGTTGTTTTATCCATATAACTACCTCAAACAAGATCCTGTTCAGACATGTTATAGCAAGTTAATATAAATTTATTTTGATGCAAAACAGTACAATCCCTGCATAATTTTTCAAAATATGCATTTTCCTTGAGCTTTTTAAATAGCACATATAAATGAGTTGCTTTGGAGCTTGTGAGAAATGAGGTCAATAGGCATTCCCTATTACCGAATGCTTTAGTCTTGCCCGCCAGAAGATAATCTGTATCTGAAGAAAGGTGAGGTAGCAGCATTAAAAATATTTTGACTTGGTGTGGAGTAGCTCTGATGGACAATATTGTCTACATTGCCCTCTGCTGGGTTGGATAAGATTTCTGGCAGAGCTATATTGCCGCCAAATGTTTACTTCTGCTTCTTTCCCTTCCCTCTCACTGGCTCTAATCTCTAATACATATCTTGAACCCCCAGTTCTACCCTGATGGCTGCTTTTGCTGAAAAGTTCATCTGCAACGTGTGTGTGCTTTGTTGCTTCTTATTAACCACATATTTTCCTTAATATTTCTTGAAACTTTATCTGTTGGAATTCTTTGAGATTTGAATTGAGATTGAGTTCCTTCTGAGAATATGTGAAATTTCTTTTACTAGTTACTTGGGGCACAGCCAACTTGGGATTGGTTCTAGTTAAATTGTCTATTTGTATTTGTGCGTATGTTTGTGTGCATGTTTTTGAGTTTTCTTTCAGACCACATATATAGTATGTATTGGCTGTAAACCCAAGTATGTGGGACTGGTAGCTATGTATTCTCAGGAATATGAAATTTTCTTACTTTCCCTTTCCATGCTGGGCTTGTTTTCCATTTATGCTCATATTAAGTCTGTGACCTTATAGGCTGCACCTTTGTGTGGTAGTCTCCTCACTTTGGGTGGGCTGAAGGCTTAATTTCCTGTTTCTCATGCCACAGAGTACGGAGTATCTCTCAAATGGAAACTAAAGGTTATGAGAGTTCATACATAGTTTCAGGATGAAAGCTGGTTTGGATCTTGCTTCCTTTCCATGATTCCCAGGCTCACTGCCTTACTTTGAAACTGGAAACTCATAAGTCCAAGTTTCAAAGTTAAGATAGACACTTGACTTTATTGCCAACATGCTGATTCATTGAAATGTTATTTTATTTTGTTTTAATAGTTTCATTTTCTGAAGTGACAGCTGAGTCATTTAGGATATCTAGCCCACAACACAGACAGAAATATGTAAATGTCTTGTGTGAATGTCTAGAATTATTTTCAAGTTGACATTGCCTAACAGGGTTACTTGCAAGGTCATTAAAACCAAACCCACTGCTATCCAGCTAATTCTGACTCACAGTGACCCCATAGGACAGGAAAGAACTTCCCCTTTAGATTTCAGAGACTGTAAATCTTTGCAGGAGCAGAAAGTCCCATCTTTATCCTTTGATGTGCCTTATGGATTTCAATTGTGACCTTGTGATTAGCCGCCTAATACTAACCCATGGTACCATCAGCGCTCCAGTGGGCCTGAGAGAACCTCCACCCCCCACGGCCTCAATTATGTATAATAAGTGACTAACCACAAAAAAAAAACCAGGGAACTGCTTATGCATATGAAGATTGTCACTAAAGACTATTCAAATGTGCCCAAGAAAAAGTCGATTTTGACTGTCCATCAAGAACAGAGTGTATTAATAGATAGTTGGGGGCAATACTATTAAATGTTGTTGCTGTTAGTTGGGGGCAATACTATTAAATGTTGTTGCTGTTAGATGTTCTACAGTTGATTTGGATTCATAGCACCCGTATGCACAACAGCATGAAAGACGCCCTATCCAGCAGCATCCTCACAAATGTTATATTTGAGCCAAATGTTGCAGCCACTCTGGTAACACATTTAATAAAAGAGCTTCAGCTTTCTGCTGACCCTCTACTTTACCATGCATGATGACCTTTTCTAGGGCCTGATCTCTCCTGAGAACATGTCCAAAGTATGAGGGACAAAGTCTCTCCATCCTTGTTTCTTAGGAACATTCTGACTATGCGTTGTACAAGACAGATTGGTTTGTTCTTCAGGAAGACGATGATACTTTCAATATTCTTTATCATCATTATCATCCAAATGCATCAGTTCTTCCCATTCATCCTTGTTAATTGTCAATATTGTATATACATTAGGAGCTGATTGAAAATGTCATGGTTTGGGTAAGGCTAATCTGAGGCCTCAAAGTGATATATTAGCTCTTAAACACATTAAAGAACTCTTTTGTAACCAATTTCTCCAATGTAATACCTAGTTTGATTTGACTACTACTTCCATTAATGTAAATTGTAGATCCAAGTAAAATGAAAATTTTGATAATTTCAACCTTGTCTATTTCTTATGATGCTTTTTTTGGGGGGGGGTTGATTGTGAGAATTTTTGTTTTCTTCATGTTGAATCATAAAACATGCTTCTGGCTGTAGTATTTGACTTTCATCAGTTAAGTGCTTCACTTTCAGTAAACAAGATTGTACCATCAGCACATTGCAAATAGTTTATGAGATTTCCTTCAACTCAAGTGCCTTATTTTTCTTGGATTATTGACTCAGTGTACAAATTGAATAATTAAGGTGAAAGGATAAAACCCTGATGTACATCTTTAAACCATTCAATATTCCCTTGTTCCATTTGAATGATTGTCTCATGGACTGTATACAGATAGATTCTGTATGAGCAAGAATGTTTTGGAATTCTCAATCTTTACCATGTTATCCATAATTATTTATGGTCAACCCAGCTGAGTACCCTTGCCTGGCCAATACAATATAAGTAGATATCTTTCTTGTATTCTTTGTTTTCACCCAAGATCTGTCTGATGTCAGCATTGATATCCCCTGCTCTATGTCCTCTTCTGAACTTGGATTGAATTCTTGATCACTCCTTCCAATGTACTGCTGCCACTTAAAAAATTATGTTCAGCAAAATTTTATTTGCACTTGATATCAATGATATTGTTCAACAATTTCCACATTCTGTTGGGACATCTTTCTTTGGAATGAACACAAATATTAATCCATTCCAGGTGTGTTTTCCAAATTTTATGGCATAGATCAGTGAGTGCTTCTAGTGATTCTTCAGTTTGTTGAAAATATCCAATTGGTATTCCATCAATTTCTGGGGTCTTGTTTTGGTTAATGCCTTCAGTGCAACTTGGACCTCTTCCTTCAATACCACCCTTTCTTGATCTTATGTTAGTTCTTGAAATGACTAAAGGTTTACCAATTATTTTTGGTAGAGTGACTGAATATTCCTTCCATCTTCTTTTGAGACTTCCCAGATCATCCAATATTTTGTCCATAGAATAATTTAATATTGAAATTCACGGCTTGAATTTTTTTGAGTTCTTTTGACTTTAGAAATGTTCTGCATGTTCTTTTCTTTTGATTTTCTAAGTCCAGATCTAATCTTTGTTTTTCCTCTTCCTTCTATTTCACATCATGAAGGCCCAGAGGGAGATTCAAGAGGAGGGAGCATTAAACACAATGTGATCCTGTTCTAGGATTATAGGTGTGTTAGTCCGGGTAGACTAGAGAAACAAATTTCATAGGCATGCATATGGATATAAGTAAAAGGTTTATATATATAAGAGGAATGGAACATTAAGAAAGCATCCTAGCCCAGTTCAAAATCATAAGTTCAATATTAACCCATATGCCCAATATAAGTCTATAAAGTCTCCTTCTGACTCTCAAAGTCACAGGCCAGATGGTGCAGAGTCCTGGTGCTGACAGGGATCTCCCCATGGCTCCTCACTTCCAGGGTTCAGGCTTCCAGGGCTCAAGGTCCATTAACAGCATTCCATGGTGGCAGAAGCAACTCAGCACTGCCAGGGGTTCCCTCAAGGCCTCTCCAGCTTCAAAGGTCTGGTTCCATCAGGGCAAGGCCATGTGGCTTCTCCTCTGGCTCCTGCAGCAGCTTGGACACTGAAATCTTGTCTTTTTCATAATTACTTGTATCTGAGACTAACTCCTAACAACCGGGGAAGATAGCTTCTCATCTTCTTGAGGGAAATATCATGAGATTTCCCAGAAGTCTCAGGAAAAAGCCATGCCCACATGGAGGCCTCATTGGCTACTCAATGGCTATCTCCAGATTAATAGACTAGACTCTACCCCTAAATTTCAATCATAAAATTAACATAAGCACATGACTGCCACAGTAGGACAAAGATAGGAAAGGAGAGAACATTTAACTTGAAAGAAAGTTCAGATTTTTTATTTTATCATCATAAAATAAAGAAAAAGAAAGAAGCCAATTGCTAAAAGACTATTAATCTTGCCTATCCTTACAACAAAATGTGGGCAGATAAGTTAGGGAGTCTGCTTGTGGTTTACATGTATGTGTAACTGAGTGATAGAGGGCTAATTTAAAAAATTTTTATATATTTTTAGAAATGAACCTATACAGAAACATATATTGAAGAAGGAGAGAGAATAGCTATGAAAGGGAAATACCCAAGGATGCTGAGGAACCGAGATCTTAGATCATGTAAAGGTTTTAATGTTAGATTTAAAGGACCGCCTATTTCATTTGAACTCTGAGGAAGGATAAAGGACTGACTTACAAGTTGACATAGCAGACTGTATGACTCAACCATGAGTGGCCAAGTGATGTAGCAGTGAGTTTGAAGAAAGTCAAGACATGAAAATAGCCATTATGGAGGATGAAAGAGTCACAAGGACTACTAGAGGGATGAGCAAGGGCTACTCGGGTCAATTAGGTCGAAAATAAATAATTGCAATAGAATATATCTGTATATTTGTGTGATTTTCTCCAGCAGAATAATCAGCTAATTAGTGTTGATAATACGGCAAGAGAGTGTAGCTGTATGGGCTGGCACAATATAGATGTTTTATGGTGTGCGTAATTCTTACTCCTTTCCTTGGTATCTCTTTCTTCTCCCCTTTCACAACTTCACTATTTTGTTTCATTATTTCTGCTTTATGTTGAGATTCAATTAGTTAGGTTATTGCTATTTTCAATGGCATTCAGGTTCTGCTGCTTAATGCAGCATGTCTCTCAGACTTCATCTTGAAAAAAATTATATATCCATAAAGATTATAGCCATGGCAACCCATGAAGCAGTTCTGCTCTATCCTAAAGGATGTCTAGAGTAGGACATTACTCAATATCAAAGAATCATCTTTAAGGGTGAAATAAACAGAAATACATAGTGTGGTGGTTTTGTACTTGATGTCAATCTCATCATTGGAAGTCTAGGGGTGGAGTCTATCCTGTTAATCTAGAGATAGCCATTGAGTAGCCAATGAAGCCTCTGTGTGGGCACGGCTTTCTACTGAGACTTCTGGGAAATTTCACAATATTCCCCTTATGGAGATGAAAGGCCATCTCCCGAGTTGTTGGGAGTCAGTCTTTGAGACGATGGACTGTGGACAAGACAAGATGGTAGCACCTGAGCAACTGGAGGAGCCAAAGGAGAAGCCACACCACCTTGCCCTGATGGAACCAGACCTCTGAAGCTGGGGAAGTCACGTTGATATCCCTGCCAGTGCTGAGTTGCTTCCACCACCGCTGGATGCTATTGATGGACCCTGAGCCCTGGAAGTGAGGAGCCATGGGGAGACCCCTGCCAGCGCCCAGATTCTGCACCCACTGGCCAGTGACTTAGTGAGTTGGAAGGAGACTTTAGAGATTTATGGGCTAATATTGGATTTATGACTTTGAACTGTATTGTGGCTGGGATCCTTTCTCAATGTCACATTCCTCTTGTATAGAAACTTTACCCTTATATCCATATGCATGTCTATGAATTATATCCTATCTGACCATACCACACCAAGGCAAGACACTAAGGGTTTTCATCAAAACAGCAGGGGGAGTAGAGCATGAAGTTCTTGAGGGAGTGCCAAGGATATACTCTGGGTTCAGGACGTGGCACCCCATGGGACTCAAGCGGGGACACTCCTGAAGGTCAATGAACAGACCTTGACCTATTTATAAGTTTTGTTATTATTATTATCATTTTTATCTTTTTAACTTATTTATATATATCTTTCGGTACTTCAGGTTTTTCTTGTTGGCCTCATTTGGGTTTTTTTTTCTGGTCGTGTCATCTTAAGAAGTCTTGCGTTTTTTTTACGCATGTTATTATCTTTGCAAGTCTATCTAGGTAAGATAGGCTGGGTGAACAGTCTGGAGGAGAAAGCAATGGGATTGATGGTTCCCAGGGTACGTGGGAGCTGGAGAGTTGGGGGAAGAAGGTGATGTTGACCAACGCAGAGATAAGAGAAAAACAGGTGATTCAAAATCAGGTTCAAGGTGGCTGTGAGAGGCCTGGTAGGGATTGATCAAGAGTAATGTAACAGAGAGAAATTACCGAGACACAACTGAAGGATCAGCATGACAGTGGGACAAGAGGAAAGTAAAAGGAAATAGAGGAAAGAACTGGGGGGTGGGGGGGAGGGCGGGCACGCGGGGGTGGTAAAGGGCATTTAAAGAGGTGTAAATACAGACATGTAGAGAGGTAAATATATTTATATATGATGATGAGGGAATAGATCTACATGCATATACTTATAGGGTTGGTATTAAGACAGCAGATGGGCATTGCACCTCTACTCAAGTATTTCTTCAATGCAAGAACACTTTATTCTATTAAATTGGCCTGATGCTTATCTCTTTGACACGATCACTGAAGACAAATATGTGCATAAACAAAAGTGGTGAAGAAAGCTGATGGTGCCCAGCTACCAAGAGCTATTGCATTTGGGGTCTTAAAGGCTTAAAAATAAACAAGCAGTCATCTAGTTCAGAAGCTACAAAGCCCACATGGAAAAAGCACACCAGCCTGTGTGACCATGAGATGTCGAAGGGATCAGGCATCAGGCATCAAAGAAGTAAACTTTATATCATGATAAATGAGGAGGAGTAAAGACTGGGGACCCAAAGGCCACCAGTAAGGGAAGTGACATCCCTTTACAGAAGGGTCACAGGGAAGAGACAAGGCAGTCAAGGTACAGTGCAGCAACAGTGAAATATGCAACTTTCCTCTCGTTCTTAAATGCTTCCTCCTACCCACTATCATGATCCCAATTCTACCTCAAAAATCTGCCGAGACCAGGGGGTATACACTGGTATGGATAGGAGCTGGAAACATGGGGAATTCAGAACAGATGATCCCTTCATGGTCAGTGGTGAGAGTGGTGATACTGGGAAGGTGGAGGAGAAAGGGGGAACCAACTGTAGGGATCTACGTATAACCTCCTCCCTGGGATACGAACAACAGGGAAGTGGGTGAAGAGACACATCGGACATTGTACTAGATGATCAAATAATGATAATTTGTAAGTTATCAAGGGTTCATGAGAGAGGAGAGTGGGGAGGGAGGGGAACTATGAGGAGTTGATTCCAAGAGCTTAAGTAGAAGGAGGATGTTTTGAGAATGATGGTGGCAACAAATGTATAAATGTGGTTTGCATAAAATAGATGCATGTATTGATTGTGATAAGAATTGAATTAGCTACCAATAAAGTGATGTTTTAAAAGATTCAAAAAGTTTTTTAAAAAGAATATAAAATGCCATCTTTCTCTTGAAGAGCTGCAGATGGTTTTGAACTGCTAATCTTATAGTTAACAGCCCAATGCGTAACCAATACACCACCAGTGTTCTCGTTATTTACATGATTAAATCTAATTGCAAAGGATGATGGAAACAAGAGCTCTTAGACCCTAAAGGTATGAATTATGGCATCAGAATGGAACTCTTTGAGCTTCCCAATGCAGACATAACCAAAGAATAGCTAAGGAGTTGTTGTTAGCCTCTCTATGCCAATATTATGCATATTTATGCCTGTTCAGAAAGAAAGGGTATAATGGTTCAATGACTCACATCAGCCCCCAAATTTGGGGTTGGTTTAATGGAACCAGACCAAGTGTTACTTATAAAAGTTTGGGAATATCTTTACACTGGAAGTGTAACAAAGAGATAATAGCTTAATCCAGAGTCATTTCAATATTGATAGGAACATGATTAAGGCCACCAAAGATCAAAACACATAAAATTGTTCAAAAGTAATGATCTATAGGATTTCTGAAAGAAATAATAGATAAAATACAAGTATAACAAGGAATATGGATAAATGATATGACCATGATTTTTTTGGAAGGGACTAAATCTTATACTTTTATTGTCAAAATTTGTACCTGCAATCTCCACTAGTCTAAGAATGTGATATTGACTTTCTATGTAAAATGAGTTAAGTTTCTATCCTAGGAATAAATTACGATATAAATTAGAATTAAAATAGATTGGTAAAGTGAAATCTATGTAATTAAATCTTAGGCCAACTTGTTTGAATTTAGCACATGGATCAGTTTCTTATGGACTATAAAAGTGTATACCCTTTTGAAGTGTTTAAAGCTATTAAAAGGCCTATGCCCATTAAATGTTTAGAAGGTCTGATTAATTATTCAAAATATTTATTGTATATACTTTAAAATTGTGAATTATGGTAGGGTTTACATTTCAGATAATCAATTTCATATTAAAAAATCTAAACTACTCATCAAGTCCCCAATAGCTTGCCATGCCCCATCACCTCACTTTGATTTCTCTCTCTAGTCCTGTGGATTGTCTTCCTCTGCTCTCAAACTAATACCTGTCTACTTTCTAATATATTGCTTCGTCTTCACTCCTTTGCTCTCTGCCACCAAATTGACAGCCACCAAAGTCTGTTTCCTTTGGTATGAAAACCTCTATCTCATAAGGTCTGTGTCCTTCTGTGATGGGCTGGTTTCATTCAGCATAATATGCTCCAGGTCATTCCATACAATGCACTGCCTCACAGTTTCATCATTATTATTCCATTATGTGTATGTACCAATGTCCCTTTATCATTTTACTGATGGGTATGTAGGCTGTTGCCATCGTCTTACTATTGTAAACAGCACTGGTATACATCTGGATGGGTCACATGAAAGGGATTTCTCGGTCATATGGAATTCCTATTACCAGTTGTTTTAGGTAATGTCACTGTGGTTGCACATTTTATCAGTTCCATCAGCAGGGTTTGAGGGTTCCCTACTTTCTACACCATTTCTACTTACAAAATTTGCTATTTTCTGTTGTTTTTGTTTGCTTTTGTTGAATTTTGTTGTCAATGCCAATACATAATAGGATTTTTTTTTTATTTACATCTCTCAAATTCATGTGTTGGTTGCCTGGTTGTCTTCTTTGGTGAACTGTTTGTTCATGTCCTCTGACCATTTTTTGTTTCTTTATTAAATCATTTTATTGGGGGCTCATGGAACTCTGTTTACAATCCACACATGCATCCATTGTGTCAAACACTTTTGTACATTTGTTTCCCTCATCATTCTCAAAACACTTGCTTTCTTTTGAGTCCCTGGTATCCACTCCCCATGTCCTCTTCCCTCACCACTCCCCCTCCCCCTTAAACTCTTGGTAATTTATAAATTATTAATATTTTGTCATGTCTTAAAACAGTCAATGCCTTCCCTAACCCACTTCTACACTGTACATCCCCCAGGGAGGAGGTTATTTGTAGATCCTTCTAATCTGTCCCTCCTTTATACCCCACCTTCCATCCACCCTCCCATTAGCTCCTTTCTCACCACTAGTCCTGTCCTGGATTCCCTGTGTTTCCAGTTTCTGTCTCTACCAGTGTACATTTTCTGGTCCAGCTGGATTTGTAAGGTAAATTTGGGATCATGATTTTGGGGGAGGAGAGAAGGGAGGAGCATTTAAGAACTAGAGGAATGTTGTATGTTTCATCATTGCTACACCGCCCCCAGACTGGCTCCTCTCCTCCCAGAGACCCACCCATTGCCTACAGATGGACTTTGGGTCACCACTCTGCACAACCCCTCGTTGACAATGATATGATTTTTTGTTCTTTGATGCCTGATTCCTGTTCCCTTCAACACCACCTTTTGTTTGCTGAGATATTGATATTTCTTACAGATTTTAGAAATTAATCCCTTGTTATATATATCATTGCCAAAATTGTTCACCATACTTCTCTGGTTCCTCTTTTTTCTCCATTGACGAGGCTATATTTTATGCACTTAAATACCTTACTTTGTCTTCTACTGTGTTTTTTTTATTATGCTTATGCCATGTAATAGGGTCCTTAAGTTTGTTCCTTGATTTTCACTCATGATTGTTATAGTTCTAGGGTTTTGGTATACTGTATTTTTTCAGACCATAAGATGCACTCCCCCTTCCCCAAAGTGGGGAGAAAACGAAGGTGAGTCTTATGGTCTGAAGGTGTGGTACCCCAGAGCATTTTAGTATACTGGTACTATTGGGTTCAGAATAATTTTTCTTTACTTGTTCTAAAAACTGGGTGTGTCTTATGGTCAGAAAAATACAGTGTGACTTTATTCTCTCTCGGTTTCCTTTTATGTAGGGTGAAGTACACTTCATTCTTCCGCACATGGAAATCCAGTTTTGTCAGCATTATTTGTTGAAGAATCGATCTCTTCCCAATTTAATGGTTTTTAGCACTTTGTTGGAGACCAGCTGTCACTAGGTGAATAGATTTATTTATGGGTTTTCTATTCTTTCCCATTGGTCTATGGATCTATCATTGTACCAATGCCAGGCAGTTTTGATGAATGTGTCTGTTCAAATGGGTTTTGAGGTCAGGAAGTCAGAGGCCTCCTATTGCATTCTTCTTAAGAAGTTCTATGCTTAGGTCTTGTTCCTCTCCATATGAAGTAAGAAGTCAATTTATTTACTTATTTTTATTTCTTTAAAATGAAGTTGAGATCTGGATCCAGAATAGTCTTCATAGATTGGTTTGGACAATATTGATATTTTCAACTTCCCTCTCATGAGCATGGACCATTCTGCCATTTGTGTAAGTCTCTTGGTTTCTTATACAAGTATTTTGTAGGGTTATTTTTTTGTATTAGTCTTTCCTTTCTCTGGATTTATTTCTAAATATTTCATCTTTTGGCTAACTATTTCAACTAGTATTGTAGGCTATAGTATACTAGGCTATAGTAATTTCCAAAATTTATTTTTTCAGATCACTCTTTATTAGCATTCAGAAATGTGATAGATTTTTGTATGCTAATCTTGTAACTTTGCACATTGCCAAATTTTCTGATTATTCCCAACACATTTCTTCTTGAGTCTTTTGGGTCTTGTGCATACAGTCTTATCATCTTCAAATAGAATTTTACTTTGTCTTTCCTAATTCCAATACATTTGATATCTTTTTGTTGTCTAATAGTTCTGGATAAGGTTTCCATTATAGTGCGGAATAAGACTAATGATAAAGGGCATATTTTCTGGTTTCCATTTGCAAGAGAAATGCCTTTTATCCCCACTGCTGCTTTGCATATGTGACCTTTATTGTGCTGAGAAATTTCCCTTTTGTTCCTACGTTGTTGAGTGTTTTATCAAACACTTTTTGTAATCAAAAAGAGATGTTGGATTTTATTAAATGCCTTTTCTGCATTAATTGATATGATTCCATAGTTAATTTCCCTTGTTTTATTTATACAGTTGATTTCACTGATTGTTTTTATAATGTTGAACCGTCCTTGCATCCCTGACATGAATCCCAATGGATCATGATGTATTCTTATTTTGTATAAGTGGTTTAATTCTATATACTAGGATTTTATTGAGAATTTTTAGATCTAAGACTACACAAGATACTGATTTGCAATTTTCTATTCTAGTAATGACTTGGGTTAGTTTGCCTATTAGGCTTATGCTTGTTTCATAAAATGAGCTCGCTGCTGTCCTATTTTTTATTCTGAAATATTTAGAGTAGAATTGTTGTCTACTCCTCTCTGAATGCTTGAAGGAATTCTCCTGTGATGATGTCTGGGTCGAATTTTTATGTTGAGCTTTTTTTTGAATGATTTGAAGTATTTATATATTTTTTAATTATGGGTCTGCCCACGTGCAGATATGCTCACAAAGGAGTACCCAAAATGAAGACTGTTACTTATGCTACACCATGCTTCAAGACAAAATTTGTAGTTAGAAATAAATATTTCACAGTATGTAATCACATATTATCTTAATGATTAATTACTAGTGCTTTACTTATGTTCAGTTTGTAAAAATGAAAATATATCCTGCATATCAAATATTTACATTATGATTCACAATAGTAGCAGACAGATATGAAATATCAATGAAAGTAATTTTATGGTTGGGGGCCACCACATGAGGAACTATATTAAAGTGTCACGGCATTAGGATGGTTGAGAACCACTGATTTAAAAAGCACATTCTAGATTCTTTTTCATTTCATCTAAGCATTCAAATTCATTGTGTTATTATATTTTAAATTTCATTTGGTTCTATTGTCCTTTCACCTCCTTCATTTCATATTCTTGGCATTTGCCTTAGCTTCCTTTTCCTAGGTTAAATTTGCCAGCGGTTTGTCAGTTCTGCTAATTCCTTTCAAAGAACTAACTTCTTGTCTTAATACCTTTTTCTCTATTGATTTTCTGTGTAGTTGTTTCTACTTTAATCTTTTTATTTCTGTTCTTCTGGTGAGGTCAAGGTTTATTTTAATTCTCTTATTCTAACTTTTTGAGATGAAAGGCATTGATTTTGATTTTGCCTTTTTAGTAATTGCCCTTTAAGTACTGCTTTTGGTCAGCTCAGTTTTCGCACCCTATATTTTTGTTCTTTTTTTCAAGGAATTAAAAAAATTCTATTCACCTTTTCTTCAATTATGCAGTAGTTTTTAAACAGTGAATAGTTCCGTTTCCATGTCTTTGTTTTATTATTTATTTTTTGCCATGGGGAGGTGTCATTACTCTTCTCATTGTTCATTTTTTATGTTATAGCATTGTGGTCTGAGAAAATGGTTTGTAATTTCCCAATGCTTTCAAATTTATTATGACTTCTTTTGTGCTATAACATACGGTCTATTCTAGAAATTATTCCATGTGCATTTGAAAAGAATGTATACTAGCTTTTGTTGGATGGAATGTTCTGTATGTGTGTGTGTGTGTGTGTGTGTGTGTGTATATATATATGTCTGGGAGGTTAAATTTTTTTCCTGATGGTATGTCCTTCCACAAGAGTTGTGTATTGAGGTTTCATCCTATTATTGCTGTATTGTCTATTTATTTCTTCAACTCTATAGGAGTTTGACACAATATTGTTATGGTTCTTAGAGGCTTCCTCACTCCCCACTATCCTGACCTCAGTTCTGCTTTCAGTGCTGGCTAGACTGGAGCATGTGCACAGTTATAGATCAGAACTCACAGCACACATAACTCAGGTCATAAAAACCCTTCAGGAACAGAATTAAGAGTAGTGATTCGAGGAGGGGAGGGAGAATGTGGGTGGAGGTAGGGGATGGGGGGACCAAAGCATATTGTGGCTGAAGGGAGACAGAGGTCGGTGTAAGGCATGAAAAAATAATAATATGTAATTTATCAAGGGGTCACAAGAGTGGAGGGAAGGATGGGGGAAAAGAGCTGATCCCAAGGGCTCTAAAAGAGATTAAAATTATATATATATAATTATATATAATATATATTAGAAAGAGATGGTGACATCTCTTTCTCTTTCAATATAATAGGTGTTTTCCCTCTGCTTTTTAAATTATATGAACAGTGACTCAGTTCTATAAAAGGCATTATTTTCTTCACAGAAAGAACTTAAGATAGGTTAAGAAACAGAGGTTACTGACTATAAGGCTTTACATATAACCTCCTTCCTGTGGTACAGACAACCGGGATGTGGGTGAAGAGAGACATCAGGTAGTATAATAATAATGACAAAATAATAATAATTTATAAATCATCAATGGTTCATGAGGGAGGGAGTAGCAGGGAGGGACGAGAAAATGAGAAGCTGATACCAAGGACTTAAGTAGAAAGCAAATGTTTTGGGAATGATGATGGCAACACATATACAAATTTTCTTGGCACAATGGATGGATGCATAGATTGTGGTAAGAGTTGTATGAGCCCCGAATAAGATGATTTTTTAAAAAAAGAACCAAACAGACCAGAGAGAGAGAGAGAGAGAGAGAGAGAGAGAGAATGGTGGCAAGAAATGTACAGATGTGCTTGACACAGTGTTTGTATGTATGTGTGTAGTGTGATAAGAGCTGTATGTGCTCCCAATAAAATGACTAAAAAGAAAGAAAAGAAAAATGTTTTAATACCTTCAAAAAGTAGAAAATAAATGTTTAGAAAATGATGATGGCAACATATGCTTGATACAATTGATGTATGGAATGCTATAAGAACTGTAAAATGATTAAAGAAGAGTTTGAATAATGCATTTTAGGGTCTTTTGTTTGGATATATGTATGTTTATTATGGATATGTCTTCTGTTGTCACTTTGTAATATAATACTCTTCTTTATCTTTTAGGAAGATTTTGTCCTGGCATCTATTTTTTCAGAGATTGATATTGCCACTCCTACTTTTTTGATTGCCATTAGTTTTATATAAATATACATATGTGTGTATATAATTGAAGAATGGAAATATATATTTATATAAATTTTTCAATTTCCAGTCTAATTTTTTTTGTCTAAGGTATACTTCGTTAAGCCTATTGATTGGTCCTTTTTTCTTATTCAGTCTGATACTCTCTATTTCTTGATCAATCCTTTTAATTAGTTTATATTCACTTTGAATTTGTGACTGTTATTTTGCTCTAAGTGTGTGTTGTATATATCTGTGCTTTATGTGGTACTATTGGAATTTTTGTTCCTCATGAATTTTTATGCTGTTATCATTGTTTGTGGATGTGCTTGTCCTTTTGCTATTATTTTAATTTTTACTATGTTTTTGTGACTTTCTTCTTTTTTATTTGATCAGTCTTTTCATTAGACTGATTTTGTTATTTGTTATTTTCTTCCCAGAATAACGACAGTATGTTCACTTGTGCAAATGATTTGTCTTTCCATTAGAATATTTCCTAGTTACATTTCCCCCCTCTGTTTTCATTGTATTTTTTTATTGCAGATTGATGTCTCTGGTTCCCTATTTTTAATCTTGTAAGTTTGTTTTTCTTTTTACTACTGCTTTAAGTGGATCTTTTCTCCAAAGGACACAGTCATTTTTGTAAAGCTGGCCTTGTTTCTGTAAATGCCCTTATTTCCCTCTCATATTTGAAGGAAAATTATACTGAATATAAAATTGGAGTTAACAATTGTTTTTTTTCATGGTTTTATATTTGCTATTCTCTTCTTATGTGCAAGGTTCCTGCTGAAAACTCTAAGCTTATTTTTATTGGTCTCCTTTGTAAAAAAGAATTAAAAATACTTTTATTTTTTCCTGAGCTGCTCTCACGACTCTCTCCGTATCTTTGATATTGAAAATTGTGATATAATATGTTCTGATTTTTTTAGGTGGGACATTTATCCTGTTTGGGATTCTTTCAGCTTCTTTTTTTATCATTGTTTTTATTATTTGGCATTATAGGCTAAAGTGCATAGTAAAGTGCATACATAGGAAAAGGGTTTGTCGCGCCCACATTAGAAAGGTCCTGAGATGACTAAGATTCTGTTCTAGGGACCATCTTTCAGCTTCTTGAATAGTTATTTTCCCTTATGTTATTTAATTATTTTTATTTTTTATTTTCCCTTATTTTATGTTGTTAGGGCAGTTTTTGTCTAGGATTTCTTATACTATTTTCTCTGTAGGTATTTATGTTTCTTCCTGTTCTGGAATCCCAATAAGGCATACATTGTTCCTCTTGGTCATGTTCCTATATAATTGTTAAACTTTCTTCTGGCATTTTAGCATTATAATCTGCCAGTTGCAGAATCAATCAATTTCATTGATAGAATAAGGGGCATCATATTGAATGCAGAGCATAATATGACCTCTGTTGAAGCAGAGATTCCTATAGCTATGGACCTATTTCGTTTGTATGATTACTCTGTATATACTTCCCACATAACCCAGTGTTTCAGTTACAAGTTTGTTTTTTTGTTTTTTAACAAGGGCACGTGATTTTCTATTCATTAACGAAAGAAGGTCACATTCTCTGTAATCACATGAAACCATTTGGCCTGGAAGATGCACCTTTCCTGTATACAAATTATGAAGTCTACAGGTATTGGTGAAGAATGCTGAAAGTACCATGGATTGCCAAATTATGAACAAATCTATTCTGGAAGATGTACAGCCAGCATGTACCTTGGAGGCAAGAATGGGGTGACTTCATCTCATGTACCTTGGACATATTAATAGGAAAGACCAATCACTAGAGAAGGATATCAGGCTGGGTAAAGTGGAGGGCCAGCAAGAAGAAGCTGTCTCAGTGAGACAGATTGACCCAATGAATGCAACAAGAAGCTAAAAAATGATGGTGGGATGACTCAAAACCTGGAGATGTTTTGTTCTGTTGTATGAACAGAATGTCGTGATGCGTTGGACAGCACCTTACAATGGCTAAAAGAACAGGAACCATGTTCAGTCCAGAAGGAGTAAATTAAATCTTTCAGCTACATTTTTGTTCCGTTATCCAGAAGTGGCTCCAACTTTAGTCACAGGATGAAGTTTATGAAAAGGAATTTATGTGTTCAAGAAAAGAACAGAATGCTCAACAAGATTACAGTATGAAAAAGGAAAAGGAAAAAGTATTCTAAATGTTTTTGTTATCAATAACTACTTAACATTTTTTAATGAAGTTGCCTGCCTTATTCACCCTTATCAAGCTACTGAATCACAGGGGATTGGTGAGCAAGCTTGAAAAGTGCTCGTTCATAGATGGGTGAGAAAACCAGCAGAGAGATGATAAATTTTCTTCTGGGTTACATTTTCTTCTTTTCCATCATCCTCTCTTTCTTCCTTCTTGCCTTTCTCTTTGCCCACTTTCTTTTTTGACTGTGCAAGATTCATTACTTTTCAGTACTTACAGATGATGTTTTCATAGGCACTAATGAGGTCCCAGCAGTTTTTAACAATAACAGGACATTACTGCTCCTAAGATAAATGATGTGTTTTTCTTCATCTTTTTCTCTTGAATGAAATGCTTAGAATTATGTGAACCCCCAATTCCCTTTCCTTTTTCCAATGATAGATGGTCGAGTTATTTAACAGGGTGAAGGTCTTTGCTACACTTCTTCCTCTTTTGAATAGAATCTTAAAAAGAAAAGCATTTGTGTGTTTTCGATGCGCTGTCGGATAGAGTACCTGAGCGCAGGCTAAACAGTTATATACAGGCTTTAGAAATTCTCTCCAAGGGCACATCTGCTAGCCATTTGCCATGATGATTATTTTTGTGACATCTCCTGATTGTCTTAAGAGCCAGTCACGGAAGATGTTGGTGGGTCCCATTGGTTCCTGGAATCTGCTGTGTTTCACCTTGTCCCCAAAGCAGGCCTACCTTTATGAAGGACCCACTTTCTTCTCTGAACTGCTTCAAATTTCTGAGTCTCCCTTCATTGCCTCCATGGAGCTAGGAACATAGACGGTCTTTAGGAAGAGAAATTGTGCAATGAGCAACCAGTGCCCCAGCATTGCATGCCATAACAAGGCACTCTCGGAACTTATTCTTCTGTGGTGAAAGGGTGGCGGCCAACTAGAGGTGTTTTTTTCTCCTTAAAGGTCAGGCAGATTAAATTTATGCGACAAAGAAAGGAGCCAAGCTGAGTCCAACGCTTTGACACAGGGATTTAAATAAAATTAGGCATTTTCCTTCGAATAATCACAAGCTGTGGGAAATGCAGTTTAGCCAGGAGGGACTTTAAGAGGGAAAGCTCAAAAATGGTCCTGTATTAGTCGCGTTCTATTTTGGTTCTGGGCTAGGTTTGGGTCTGTGGCTTTCACGCTGCCCTGAAATTAGCATGTTATAAATGGATGAGTAGAAGGGTCTGGGATCCAGCAAAGAACCCAGCTTGAAAAATCATTCTGGGAAATACTCTGAATCATTTGTTCCAGGCACAGAAACTCACTGTGTGTTGAGAAACAGACTGTCAGCAAAGTACCTCAGACAACACCTTCCAATTTTCTGTGCAATGTCACAGCTTCTCCTTTATTCCCTGATTTCATTTGTAGCCTTTTCACTTCACTAGTCATGTCAAGGAGAACTAGATTTCTGTAGTGACGATAGAGAGACACCTTCAAGATTCTTCCCATTTTTGATACCTTTGGGAGGGAAAGCATGGGGTCAGTTAATGTGGTTTGTGATAACCTTGATTTTCCATCCTCGCTTCTCTGATGACTGCCTTTGTTCTTCATGGGCACGGGCATGTGTGCGTATGCATGCACATGCACACACAAAATAATGGCAATGAGTTTGAACTAGATCACACCTTTCATGCTGTGCAATATTGGTTCCATGTGTATTTGATAGTAGTCCTGCTACCCTGGCCGTTGTCCATCTACTTTCTGGACCATGACAGGAGCTGACTCCCGGAAGGACCAACCAATATGTGGCTCACCCCACCCTTGGCAAGGGGACCATGCTGATGATGCTATTTATAGCTTGGGTTCCTGGGTGCCTTGTTTCATTTACATGTTGTTCCTGTACTTTTCCCAAATAAGCACTCTATTAAAAAAAAGGGTGGGAATCAATTGGAAAACTTTATAAATATTCCAAACAGTGGAAACAGGAAGTGGAATAAAACTGATGTGGGTATTCAGAGAATATATGCTGTCATTTACCTCCATAAATATATACTATTTATTTCAAGTGGAGGCTGTGCCTAAAGTAGAATGAAAAACTTACGGTGACTTTGCTGACATCCCAGAGGGGCCAGAGCAGCTCACTGGTGATGTGTGGAGTTCCTGGGGGTTAGTGCGGGATGATTATACCACACTTGACACATTCTTCACAAGTAGGCTTAGCTTCTACTGTGAAAATGGAAAAGGATGCCTTGTTAGAAAGATCAGGTGACTTATTTAATAGTGGAAGTATTCATCAGTGCCAATCATATCCATTCTATCAATTCCCCATTGCAGTAAAAATCCCTACACCATACACAATATCTTTTTTAAAAAATCATTTTATCAGGGGCTCATCCAACTCTTATTATGATCAATACATACATCAATTGCATGCACTCCACATTTGCACATCTGTTGCCATCATCATTCTTGAAACATCCTCCTTCCACTTAGGTCCTCGGTATCAGCTCTCCATATTTCCCCTCCCTCCCCACTCCCCCTCTCGCAGGAATCCTTAATAATTTACAAATGATCAATATTGTGTCATATCATCCACTGTCTGATGTGTCCTTTCACCCACTTCTATGTTATTCATACCCCAGAGAGGAGGTTATATGTAGATCCCTGCAATTGGTTGCCCCTTTCTACTCCACCTTCCCTCTACCCTCCCCATATCACAACTCTCACCATTGGTTCTGACGGGATCATATGCCCTAAATTCCCCATGTTTCAGGATCCTATCCATACCAGTGTATATTTCCTGGTCTAGTCAGATTTGTAAGGCAGAGTTGGGATCAAGATAGTGGGTGGGAGCAAGCATTTAAGAATAAGAGGAAAGTTGCATATTTCATTGTTGCTACACTGTACCTTGACTGGCTCGTCTCCTCCCTGTGACCCTTCTTTAATGGGATGTTCCTTCACCTATTGATGGGCTTTGAGTCCCCAATCTGCGCTCTCCCTCATCTATAATGATTAAAAAATTTAGTTCTTTGATGCCTGATACCTGATCCCTTCAACACCTCGTGGTCACACAGGCTGGTGTGTTTCTTCCATGTGGCTTTCTTACTTCTGAGCTGGATGGCCATTTGTTTATTTTCAAGCCTTTAAGACCCTAGGTGCTACATCTTTTGATAGCCAGGCACAATCAGCTTTTTTAACACTTTTGCTTATGCACACATTAGTCTTCAGGGATCATGTCAGGAAGGTATCATGGAATGCCAATTTAATAGAACAAAGTGTTCTTGCATTGAGGAAGTACTTGAGTGAAGGTCCAATGCCATCTGCTGTCTTTACACTAATCCTTTAAGTATATGCATATAGATTTATTTCCCCATCATCATATATAAATATGTTCACCTCTGTACATGTCTGTATTTAGACCTCTATACATGCCCTTTACCCTCCCCGCCCCCCGCCAGTTCTTTCTTCTATTTCCTTTTACTTTCCTCTTGTCCCACTATCACGTTCAGCCTTCATTTGGATTTCGGTAATTTCTCTCTGTTACATTCCTCTTGATCAGTCCTTATTAGGTCTTTCACACCCAGCTTATCAATGATTTTGAATCACTTGTCCCATAATTCCTGGCTTGGTCACCACCTTCATCTCCCTCCTCCCCATCTCCCATGTATCCCCCCTTACCCCTCTCCCCTCTTCCCTACCCCCAGAACCATCAATCCCATTTTTCTCCTCTAGACTATTCATTGAGTCTATCTTATCTAGATAGACCTGCAGAGATAACAATATGTACAACCCCCCCAAAAGCATCCTAAGAAGAAGCGACCAAAGAAGATAAAATGAGGATAACAACAACAAAAACCCAATGTCCATAAGATATATAAAAATAAGTTAAAAATAAAAATAATAAAAAATAAAGACCTGTAAATAGTTCAAGGTCTGTTCATTGACCTCCAGGAATGTCCTCTGGTTGAGTCCAATGGGGTGCCACACCCTGACCCCAAAGTATAACCTTGGCATTCCATCTGGAACTCCATGCTCTGTTGCACACCTTTAGTGGTTGGGTCATGGTGTGGTTGGGTCAGAGAGGGTATAATCCTGACCTTGTTTCTTCATTGGTGACCCTGAAAGGCCTTGGTGCAGTGAGGGTAGCTGTATTTCATAATGGGGCTGGCCATATGATCCTCTCTGTGCATCATCTGTTCTGGGTGGCAATATCATCCTGAAGGCTCCATGGGCCAGGATGCAATCCATTCTCTCTTCCTCCTGCTTCATTTGTTCTCATATGCTCTGGTCAGGCATATCTCACTCCCCAAGCTGCAGCTTCAGTGCTGTACTCCAAAGCACACCCCCCTGAGGGCAGAAATGGCTGTCCACATAGTTGGGATTGGAATTGGGCCCTAAGACCCCTCCACTTGCTCCCCACTGCATGCCGTCATGCAGCATTCACATCCTGGAAAAACGGGTTTAACTTTGGTCACTCTTTCCCGGTGGAGATATAAACAATATGCTCCCCTAGGGTGGGTTAGTGTCCTATTCCGTCTCTACTCATCGCCATCTCCCTCCCCCACCCCCACCACAGTTGGCTGCCATATGTAGCCCTGGATTTGGTCTGGCTCCTGCCACAATGCCTGGGTCTTCCCCAAGGAATTTCTGTATACAGTAGTGTTTTTCCTATGTCCCTTTTGCATTTTTTATAACTTACCGCAGCGAACTCATGTTGTACATACTATTTTGCGCTTGGCTTACTTCACTTAGCATAATTTCCTCCAGTTCTTCCCATGCAGTGAGGTGCTTCATGTGTTCATCACTGCTTTTCAGCAAAGTGTATGTAGTGCTCTATTGTATGTATGTATCCCAGCTTTTTAATCCACTCATCGGCTGATGGGAATTTGGGTTATTTCCAACTCCTTGCAATTGTGAACTGTGCTGCAATGAACATTGGAACACAGATGTCTGGTCATGGTTTGCTGCTTGCCTCTTATATGCCCAGTAGGTGGTTGCTGGATCTTATGGTAGCTCAATTTCCATGTGTTTTAGATATCGCCAAATCAATTTCCATAGTGGCTGTACATACCTACATGCCCACCAGCAGTGGATAAGAACTTCTTTCTCCCCACAACCCCTCCAACACTTGTTGCTTTCTGATTTTTTGAATTAGGCTATCCTTGAGAGTGTTAGGTGATACCTCATTGCTGTTTTGATTCGCATTTCTCTTATGGCTGTTGATCAGAAGCATTTTCTGATATGTTTATTGGCCATTCAGATTTCTTTCTCTGTGCAATTTCTCTTCAGGTCTTTTGCTCACCTCCTCAGTGGGCAGTTAATTTTGTTCTTTTTGAAAGCAATCAGGGTATTGTAGATTTTAGTAATAAGGCCTTTATCTGATTTGTCATTGCTAAAGGTGTTTTTCCAGTCCATGGGCTCTCTTAGTGAATGCTTTTGATGTACACAGGTGTTTTATTTTCAGTATATCCCAATTGCCAATTTGTGCCTCCTCTGTTTGTGTTCTTCTCTATTTCTGATAGCCTATGTAATCCCTGTGTCAAAGTTTTCAGGTTGGTTCCAATTCCCTCATTGATGGCCCTAATAGTTTGGGGTTTTACTTTAAGGTCTGTGATCCACCTTGAGTTTACTCTTGTGCAGGGAATGAGTTAAAGGTCTTGCTAAATTTTCTACAGGTGTTTATTCATTTTTTTCCAGCACCATTTGTTGAAGAGGGAATCTGCTTCCCATTTGATATTTGTGGGGACTTTATCAAAGATCAGTTGTCTGTATGCTCATGTTTTTATTTCTGGGTTTTCAGTTCTTTTCCATTGGTCTGAGTATCTATCATTATGCCAGTACCATGCTGTTTTGACCACTGTGGCTGTGTAGTATGTGCTAAAGTCAGGTAAAGCAAGTCCTCCCACTGTGTCCTTCTCGAGATGTTCTCTGCCAATTCTGGCCTTCTTCTCTCTTCCTATGAAGTTGGTAATCATTTTTTCCATTTTTTTAAAAAGAAAGATGACGGTAATTGTATCAGAATTGCATTAAACTTATATACTGCTGTGGGTAGAACTGACATCTTTACTATATTGAGTCCTCTGCTCCACAAACATGGGATATTCTTCCATTTGTTGAGTTACTCTTCGTTTCTTATATTGGTGTTCTGTAATTTTCCTCATATAGATTTTTTTGCTCTTTTAGTCAGGTGTATCCCTAGATATTTCAATTTGTGTTTGGCTATTGTGAAGGATGCCACCTTTTTAATCTCCTCTTCTGTGGTCTGATGTATATAGAAGTCCAATCGACTTCTGATTGTTGATCTTGTGTCACGCCACTCTGCCATACTCCTCTATTGCTTCCAGTACTCCCCTTGTGGAGCTTTTGGAAATTTTCCATATATAAAACCATATAATCTACAAATATGAGAGTTTTACCTCTTCCTTCCCTAGGTGAATACCTTTGATGTCTTTTCTTTGCTGTATGCTGCTAGCTAAAGCCTCAGGTATGGTCACAATGTCTTCTTTTTATCCTTGCTCCAAATCAAACCAAACCAAAGCAAACCAGACTAGATCAATCCAATCAAAACCAACCTCACTCTCATCAAGTCAATTCCAACTTATAGGGACCCTGCTCAGCAGAATAGGCCTTCCCTTGTGTTGACTCTTTAGTTGTATTTATTTTATTTTAACTAATTAGTTTATTTATTTTTGACACCTTCACCAAGTACAATTCAAATATCCTGTATCCCACTAGTTCAGTAACATTCATAAGAATTGTGCAAACATCATCACTATCAATTCCAGGATTTGTATTCTTCCTTGATCTCATTAACTGTTCATTTCCTGTCCACTTCCCTTGCCATATCCCTTTAAAACTATTAATCCAGTTGTTTTCTTTACACATTTACCTACCCTAGATTTTATATGTAGAAAAACATGCCAAAATCAGAACAAAACACAAAAGGTCCCACAACAATGAAAAAGTGAAACAGAGAAAAAGCTGTATCAAAAACAAGGTAGAAAATATTAAGGAGTTTAAACGACAAGATGTCACCATTGATAGAACTACAACCACAGTCATTAGCTGTACGATTTTTCTCTATCTCATGGGAAGACCATTCCCATCCCTGGTCCACAGTCAGAAGTGATTCACCCGAGGCTAACTAAGTCCACATAAGAAAGCCTGAGGATGGGCTTTCCTGACCTCTCTAGCCTTCTTCATGCAAGGTGTTCAGGCTTTAGTACCATTTCCTCCTCCAGGTTTGGTTACTAATTATAATTCTGGGATTACATAGGCTGTTGTGCTTTTTTGGTATGGATTTAATGGATGCCTCTTTCAGATGGCTGCTTGTTTTAAGGACCCTTTGTAGCATGGTGGTTATACACTGGACTGCGATCTGCAAGGCCTGAAGTTCTAAGACATTAGCTCTTCTTCAGGAGTAAGACTTGGATTTCTGCTTCCGTGAATTATTCAAGTCTTCAAAACTCACAAGGGAAGGTCTACCCTGTTCTGTAGGGTCCCAAGGAGGCAGCACTGAGTTGATGGTAGTGAACTTGGTTTGCTGTTTCGGTTAAGACCCCAGACACTATTCTTTCTGATAGCTGGGCACCATCTGCTTTCCTTACCATTCTTTGCTGTAGTACCCAAATCTTCAGTGATCGTTCTGTGGAGGCACTTATTGAACAAGGCCATGTCATAAAGACTAATTGTTCGTAGGTTGGGGCTATCATTAATGCAATCTCAAAATGCATTCACATGTCGATGGTTTATATATGTCTCTGGTTTTTTAAAAAGACATTACTATTATTTTGTCAAAGGACATTTTTGGGGGGTTGTGTGTGTTAATTTAATCATACAAGTATACGTTTATACAGCAAGGAAAACCTCCTCATAGTCCTCTCCTCCCCAGCACCAGGACACCCACCACAACTCCCCCCCCCCCCCTACCATCTAGCTGGGGGCAGGGGTTGGCCATGGCTGCTCTTACATTCACCCAAGGGAACAAAGGAAGGAAGATGGGTGGGGGGAGTGAGGGGTCAGCTGGCAGCCCACTGCTTCCCCTGCTGGGGCACAGATGAATTAGGGGGCATGTCGACTGGTCTGCCCACCTGCAATCTCGGCCACCCTCAGACTGTGCCTGCAATCTTGTGAGCGTTTCACCAGGCAGGAAGTGCTTTTCCTGGGCTCAGGGCTGCATCCAGCCCTTACTCAGGAGAGAAAGGTGACCGTTGAGAAAAATGACGGTCTTGCTGAGCCCTGGTGGTGTAGCTGTTGTGCACGGGACTGCGGCCCACTGGGATGGAGGTTCAATTCCAGCAGCGGCTGCACAGGAGCAAAGGCTGGGCCTCCTACTCCCACCACCAGAGGGCAGTGATGCCAAAAAGAAACAAAACAAAACAACAAACCAAAAAAAGAAAAAGAAAAATGACTGTCTCCATGGCAATAAGGAAAAAGGCATGCACATGCTCCTTCCCCACCACAACCTACCCACCCACACCATGCACACAAATGGGCGGGCTTCCGCCTGAGGAAGGATATGAGGCATAGGGTAGCTCTCACTTACATCACCATTGATTTAGCTGATGACGCAGAATTTAAAAGGGTGTCGAGAAAAATAAAGTATATGTGTATAGGATGGATTTTTAGACCAAAATATATGGATTATGGATTTGTACACATTACCAATGTTGGTGACCAGACACCATGTACACAAAAAATGAGGGTGGGCGATAAGGCAAAATTATCCATAACTATCCAAACTATCCATTCACTCATAAAAGTAGAACTGGACTGAGCTTGTCATAAAAAGGTAAAGAGGGTATGGAAATATCATATAAGTGGTAGTTTTGAGGTGGCATATATTGGGTAACCTCAGGCATGAATTTTGAACCAAAGTCCGATGACTTCCTGGTACCCAGCTCTGCAATCTTCTGTTTCTTCCCACAGTGGGGCATTTCAGTTTTAGACCCGGGGGATGATTTCAGTTCCTTTAATCTGTTAAAAGTGTGTTTTAGTTAAAATCCAGTTCACTTAGGCGGATTCCATATAGATCCTTCTGGTATGGCCTATGAGTAATAATGTGCACCATGGAAGGACAGAGTCTAAAATGCTTGTTTTCTATAGACCATAGTCTGGTCACCCAGGGTTAAAAAAAGAACCTTGATAGCCAATTTACTCTCCCTTGTGGTGGTCCATATACCTAATGTTGAACACCTTTTCCAACAACAAGGCTGCCAACTCAGTTTACCCCCACCAAGTCTGTCACCCTGTAGGGAAGTCGAAAATCTCATCTTTCCCCCTCTGAGCAGTGAGTGGCTTTGATCTGATTTTGTGTCAGCAGTTCATTGTAGATGCACGCAGCCACCAGGGATTCTTAGACATTTCCCTATCATCCTGGAAGTTTATTTTTGCTACTGAGAGCGCACATAGAACATATACCAATTCAATAATTTCTGTGTGTCTAATCCGACGAGATTTATTCCATTCTCCTCGTCACGCAACCCTTCTCGCAGTCTTTTTTCTGAGTCGTTCTTCTCTCCTTGACATCAGCTCACTGTCCCCTAAATGTCTTATCTAATCTTCTGAGTCGCTTGTATCAGATTCTTCTGAACAAAGCACAGTGCTAAAGGCAGGCATTGTTTATTACTTCATTTTAAGAAGCCTACCGGGGATATTTTTGGAGTAATTGACATCTATATAATTCTCACTACATACCAGGGACCCTTATAAATGCAATACAAAAATCAAATGTATTAACCCTCATAACAACCCTAAACCAGCTTGTGGTTGAGTTGATTCCAGCATGTGGTGACTTCATTTATGTCAGAATAGAACTGTGATCCAAAAGCTTCTCAGTGCCTGGTCTTCCGAATTCAGATCACCAGGTGTGATAATTACGTAATCTGTTGTCAATTTGAGATTTAAGAATGCAGGGGTGGAGTTTGTCAATCAGGCGGCAGCTTGATAACCTCATCTGGAGGTGCCAAGAAGACAAATAGCATGCTGCAAGTGGGACACACACACACACACACACACACACTCCTTTTAACAAGTCACAGGCTGATGGCAGCCAGAACGTTGGAGCTGAAGGAGCCACATGGAGCCCCTTGCCAGTGCCGAGATGCTTCTATCACCACCTTCCTGCATTCAGCATTATTGCATGGTTGCATGAATCTAAAGAGGAATCTATGAACTAGTATTGGATATATGGGCTAATATTGGACTTATGGACTTGATATGAACTGGAATGGGGTGCTTTCTTAGTATTCAATTGCTCTGATATAGAAAGTTCTTTCTTATTTTCTTTTTTAAAAATCATTTTATTGGAGACTCTGGAAACTCTTATCATAATATATACATACATACATTTGAATCCAGCACATTTTTACATATGTTGCCATAATCGTTTTCAAAATAATTTCTTTCTACTGAGTCTTTGGTATCAACTCATTTTTCCCCTTGCCTAATCTTCCCTTCCTCATGAACCCCTGATGATTTATAAATTATTATTATTTTTTTAATGTATTACATTGACTGCTGTCTCCCTTCACCCATTTTTCTGTTGTCTGTCCCCCCTGGGAGAGGGTTACATGTAGATTATTGTGATTGGTCTCCCCCCCACCTCCATCTTCCCCTTCTCTTCTTGGTATTACAACTCTCATCACTAGTCCTGAAAGGTTTATCTCTCCTGGATTCCCTGTGTTGTGACCTTTTATCTGGACCAGTGTACATGCTTCAGTCTAGCCAGACTTGAAGTTAGAATTGGGTTCATGACATAAGGGAGGCTGGGGGTGGCATTAAAGAAGTAGAGGAAAGTTGTATGTTTGTCGGTGCTATACTCTGATCTGATTGGCTCATCTCTTCTTTGCAACCCTTCCGTAAGGGGACATCCATTCTTTCTTACACATATGAGTGTTTCTCTACTTAAGCCAGACTAATACACCAGATCTTTCTCCTGAGCCACCTCTTAGTAAACTCCCCAATCTTTTAAGTCACCAGCTGAGCATTTTAGCCATTTGTACCACACATGTTTTTTTACCATCCTAAAAGTTAGGCACTATTAGGCTGAGCCCCAGTGATGTAGTGGTTGAGTGAAAGACTGCGGCCCACTGGATTGGCAGTTCAAATACAGCAGTAGCTCTCCAGGAGCAAGGCTGGGCCTCTCACTCCCACCAGAGAACAGTGATGCTCCCCCCCACAGAAAAAAAAACCAACAAAAAAGTTAGGCACTATTATTGTCACTGAAGGGTCCTGGTGGCACTGAGTGCTAAGTGTGAGACTGCTCAACTAAACATTGGATGCCACTCTGAGGGAGAAATCTGCTACTACTGCTCTTGCAAAGACTGACAATGCACCAAAAGCTCTCTGAGTCGGGATTGACGTGATGGCAGTGGATTTTTGTTGGTATAGTATTCTTATGTACATTTTACAGATAAGGAGCCCTGGTGACACTATCAAGTAAGCATTGGACTCTTAATCTCATAGCTAAGCCCTCCTCTGAACTCTCATGGCCTCACTCCCAAGACAGGACAAGAGTTCCTCTGTGAGTTGTTCAACCATGGCTCTTAGCACATTCTCCAGAATATGATTGTTTAATCCATCTGTATCAATGGAAAGTTTAATTGTTCAAGATTAGAGAATCAGAAATGGCAAATGAAATGTTAATGTATTCGTTTAAATCAGCGGGTCTTAAATATTTTTGTGTTTAAAACTCTTTTCACTCTTAAAAACTATTGAGGGTGCCAAAGAGCTCATCTTTATGGGGAGGGGTCATCTCTCTTTATATCTACATTATTAGTCACTGAGGGTTGGAGTCAATTTGATGGTAATGAGTTTTTTTTTATTACATCACTTAGTATAATTTAGATCAAGGAGCCTATCACAGAAACACAGAATCTTCTGTAAGGTGAGGAGAAGGACAAGCTACAATATCCAAATATTTTTGTTGTTTTTTGGTTTGGCTTTTGGTTCCTTCAAAGATGAGGTTTTCTATGTCTGTAAAGCATTATACTCTCAGAAACCCTCAGGGATAATTGTACCCTGTCATAGAGTAGCTATGAATTGAAACCAACTCGATAGCAATGAAGTTTTACTTAATACAAAAGCTATTGAGAGCAAATATTGTCTCTGAAACAGGTTGTGAAATTTTTCCCTTGAATGTTTTTAATCTGGATCAACTGTAGTAGGACAATGTTAGTATGATTCATACTAACAGTTAAAAGTAGGTTGAAACTGATTAAAATACGGTTTCCCATATAATTATAAAGTGTATCTTGGAAGAGACTATCATGTGGAAGCAAAGCTCTTGGTAGATCCTGGCCTGGGAGGTGTTATTTTGGGGTCTTGAGGCCTGGCCCTTAAAGCCTCAACACAACCTCCTCTGAACTCTGATGGCATCACTCCCAAGACAAGACCAGAGCTCTCTGTGAGTTACTCAACCATGGCTGTTAGCACATCCTCCAGAATGTGATTTTTAATCCATCCGTGTTGATAGAAATTATAATTGTTCAAGGGTAGAGAATTAGAAATGGAGAATGAAATGTTAATGTGTTCATTTAAATCAGTAGCTCTCAAATATTTTGGTGCTTAAAACTTTTTTCACTCTTTAAAACTATTGAGAATGCAAAGAGCTCATCTTTATGGGGGTCATCTCTGTGTATATCTACCTTATAAGACCTTGAAACTGAGAAAATATTTAAGCTAATTTTATACTAAATTAGCAAAACACTTAAGCTAATTTTATACAAATGTAGCACTAATAAATTTATTATATGTTAATGTAGAAGCAAATTTTTATGAAACATGACTACATTTTTCCTAAACAAATAAAATGAGGAGAGTAGCATTGTTCCTTATTTTTGTTAATAACTTTAATGTATGGCATAATAGATGGCAGCTAAGTTCTCATACCTGCTTTGCATCTGTTTTGTTATATGTTGGTTTGGTCAAAGTGAATGAAAAAAATCTGGTCGCTAAAATATGGAGAAAAAAAATGAAGAAAATTTTAATAGCCTTTCAGAAAGGCTAATATAAATATTATCCCTGGACTCCTTGTAAAAATTCAACAAGTGATAACTTTTAAGTTATAGTTGTAATGCACAATCTGAAACTCTATGAATTAATTTCTCATACCGTTAGATTAAATTCAATGGATGTGTTTTGAACAAATTGGTGTGTTTGCACCATCAATGCAAATATCATCAGCCCAGTAAAAATAGCAAGTGATGGCTTAGAACTATAGGAAACCAGATTTGACCAGGAAGCCCTCATGGCATAGTGCTTACACACTAGACTACTAATTGGAGGGTTTGTAGTTCGAAACCACCAGCTACCTCCTTGGGAGAAAGAGGAGGCTTGTTCTTTCCCTAGAGACTCACTGTCTCAGAAGCTCCCAGAGAGGGTTCTCCCTTGGCTGATAGGGCTGCATTGAGTCCATAATGAATTTGCCATTGACTTGAAAGGAGTGGGATATTTTGAGATTTGACCCTGCTGATGTTGTTGTTAGGTCTCACCAAGTCGTTTTTGACCCATTTCTCAGTCATGTGCCATTTTCATAGCATGCATCCCTGCTATTCTCCTTTCCAGGCACATTTGTTCATGCTTCTTGCAGTCCATGATACTTTCAATATTCTTTGTCAACATCATAGCTCAAAGACAGCGGTTCTGCTTGGTCTTCTTTATTTATTGTGCATCCTTTGTGGGCATATGAACCCAAACTCATACACTGCATTGGGTCAATTTTGGCTCAGCGCAACCCGGTGTATGGACAGTGTGGAACTACCTCTGTAGGTTTCTGAGAGTAACTTTTAAAAAATAAATCATTCTATTGGGGGATTTTACAGCTCTTATAACAATCCGTATAACAATTGTAGAAAACACATTTATACATCTGTTGCCATCATCTTTTTTTATACTGAAGTAGAAAGCTTCGTCTCTCTCATGGAGATGACTGAGAGTTTTGAACTGCTGATCTCGCTGTTAGCAGTCCAAGGAGTAAACCACTTGCCCCTGATTACAGGGTATGTATATTAAGTCATGAAAAGTACCATGGCTTAGTTTGGGGACACTTTAGTCCTCAAAAAGGCAACTTTGCTTTTACTACTTTAAGAATTAGTCGTGTGTAGAAGATTTGCCATTAATTTACATACTGCTGCCTCCTTGAAGGCCAATTGGAGACAAGTAAAAAGAAATTCTCAGTAACTTCAAACTTTCCCCCATTAATTGAGATTTTGCTCATGGACCCAAATTGACCATGCAGACCCCAGAAATCTTGGAGGAAACCCATTTAGTATTTCCCAAGGAAGTGTGAAATCAACTATATTTCTTTCATAGTGGCTAAAGTAATTATTTTTAAGCATAGTTTTCTGAGAGTGTTTATCACACATAAAGATAAAAGAATTATGCTGAAATCAGTTTGGGTAAAAGATTTTTAAAAGTTACCTACAAAAGAGCACTAATAAGATTATATTCTGATTTCTTGGAAGAAGCCATGTAAGCAAGACCTATCATATGACATATATGAAACACACTTACATGCACATACAAATGATCAGCCAGAAATTAATTATCCAGCAAAAGTTGTCCCTCAAATATGATGGTGAAATTGGGAAATTTTCAGATAGCTGGTAATTAAGGAAATTTGTAAAATGAGACTAAACTTACCCAAACTACTAAAGAGAGGTTGTTCAATAAAGAACTAACAATGTTGATAAACTCACACACATGACAATGTAACTGAAAATTCAACCCAAATGCAGAAGAACTCAAACAAACCTATAAGGCTGAAAATGAGGAAACGTGGGTATTAATTTATAAATGAAGACAATTGCAAAGGAAAAGGAGGACATGTATGCTACAGTTATAAAATATTTGGATAGAGAGGAAATCAAGGAACTTGGAAGATAAAGCAGACTGCTTTACACTTGGAAAAAATTAATAAATTACAAGGTAACCTCAAATAAATATAATAAAGGGTTTCATCAGAAGAAAGGAAAACCATAAAAAATTAGTGAACTGGCAAACACCGACAACAAAGATAAGCAACTCCAGAAGCAAAATAAGGTCAGCACAGAAAATTATGTGGAGACATGAAGCCAGGAGCACTTCAAAAATCACATAGCAAAATGACAGAAGCAAATTCATCCTGGCAATTACACTGAATATAGATGGGAATATTATCAGGAGACAGAGTACCAGAATGGATAAGAAAATAAAATCCTAAATATACTGTCTACCTGAGACACACATTATACACAAAGACAAAACTAGACTAAGAATCAGAGGATGAAATAATTCAGGAGTGGCAATATTAATTTCTGATAGAATAAATTTTAAGGCAAAAAGCATGAGAGACTCAGAAGAATATTAATAGTGATGAAAGGGACAGTTAAGCAAGAGGATATAACCAACATCTATGTATCCAGTCAAAAAGCATGGACATACATAAATCAAATGTCAACAGGAACAGAGAGAGAGAGAAAACGATTTCACACAATGATTGCAGGGAATCAAGTAATGAAAAAGAAACACAACAAATATAGAAGGAAACTAAAAAACACAACAAATAATTGGGCATCATAGATAAATCTGAGAGACTTTTAAAAAATCTGTGGAAAAAATGGAATTAAAGAATCTGTGAATAATCTCCACAGGGTTTTAGAAGCACTTCTACATAGCAAATAATACCTAACATAACACAACATGCCTTCTTTTCTAGAACATATGGAGCATTCTTCAGAACAGATCATATAATGGAACACAAAGCTTCAAAATGATTAAACCACGACATAGATTAAAACCTATGAGTAATGATTGTTGTCAAAAACTTGTGAGTGACCATCTTAGGTACAACTATTGCCCTCTCCTCATCTTGGCAAAGAAAAGTGAAACATATTTGGAAAGTGCACTGAAACAGTTAGTCCACAAGACTCACAGACCATGTGAACATCAGCCTCCATAATTCTGACGCCAGAAGAATTAGCTGGTGTCCTGCTATCACTGCCTAGAAAGTCCTGGAGAGAGTGGAAGAAACATGTGGCACAACATTCAAGTTTATCAAAAAAGAACAGGTCAAATACAGAATGCTGAACCCCCTTGGATTACTGCCCCTCATTTCCCTTCAAGTCTGGAAATGAACTCATACAATTGAAAATGACTTAATTTTCAGCCAAGCAATACACAGATCTACAGGGTGAGTAATAACACCAAGTAGGTACACACTCTGCCATTGGCGATCAAAAGGGCAGCATTTACTATAAAAAAAAAAGCTCCTGTACTAGCAAGGGCTAGGATGGAAGGAGAACCGGAAATAGATAACATAGAGACTTAATGTTACGTAATGGGAATGACAATCACTGAAATAAAAAAAATGTATGCATTGTGGAATATTGATTTGCTTTGTAACTCTTCACTCAGTTCACCATAGACATGAAATGACGCAGGAAACAGAACCCCAGGAGAGAGTGTGCTCTGACACACGTGGAATCAACTCCACAACGACCAATGGTGGAATGACTGCTACGGAAAATATGATCGAGGATGCACCTGGCCTAAGCCATGGTGATTTCAATGGCCTCATAATGCATGTGGAAGTTGGACATTGAAAAAAGTAGACTAAAGAATCCATGCACTTGAATTGTAGTGCTGAAGAAGAATATGGAAAACCCCATGGTCTGCTAAAAGGAAGGGGTGTGGCCAGAGTGCCCTGTGGAGGCAAAGGTGGTGAGACTTTGTCTAAGATACGTCAGACTTGTGGTCAGGAGAGACTAGTCCCTGGAGACAGACATGATATTTAGTAAAGTAGAGGGGAAAGGAAGGAGAAGCAGGTCCTCAAAGAGAGAGAATTACACCAGGGCTGCAGCAATGGGACCAAGAACAGGAACAAGTCCCGTGAGGACGGCGCAGGACTGGGCAGTGTGTCCTTCTGTTGGGCACAATGTTGCTCTGGATCGGAACCCAACTAGGTGGCACTTAACAACAACTTACCAAAAAAAGACATTAAAAATGATTTCGCACTTTCCCAAGTGAAAAGTGCAAAGGAAACCACAGTTAGTTAGGAAATCGTAAAGAACCAACCTAATCCCATAAGTAAAGTGATCAGATTTTAACATTGGTAAAGCGGGACACCTTTGACTGGTGTGTGTGTGTGTGTGTGTGTGTGTGTGTGTAGAGGGGGTATATTCCCTTCCCATTCTCCCACCATTCCCTAACTTGTTATGCATTCTTTCCAAAAATCGGGACTGTTTTAAAACACTGTGGGATGCGGGAAAAATTAAGATCGGGACTGTCCCGCCCAAAGTGGGACGTCTGGTCACTTTACCCATAAGCTATGCCCTGTTTAACAGAACTTTCTAATTTTACCTCATTAACATTCTCGTGAGGCTCTACAACCCATATTGTAATGACATTCAGTCACAATATGGCAGACACTGACATAATACTAAGAATTTTTGTCTAACAAAGTAAACACAATTTGGGGGAACAAAATCCAATTCACGACACTTTCACTGTTAGAAATGCTTTGCTTAACATCAGAGACATGCTTTGCTCTTTGCCCTTCTACATATCCAGTCACTGCTCAGTTGGGCTCTCTCCCTCCTTCCCTCTTCTTTCTGTCTCTCAGCTCTGTTTTTTTATATGCGGTCTTTGTGTTCAGGTCGCCTCTGCATGGATCCGCTGAAAGTTCTGGTCTTATATCATCTGTATCATTAGCAATACCAGCTGAAAGATTTCTTTCAACCTTTTTTTCTTTTCAAATTTCTTCCTCAAAATTTTCCCAGTAGGGTCTCGGGTCTGCCTGGGATCATGACTTAAGCCCTGAACAAATCACTGAGGGCGGGGATATGGAATTCTCTGAGGGTTTAGGCTTGTGTCCTGGGCCTGCCTCAAGAGTTGGGCATTAAGCAAACTATCCATTAGTCAGAAGAGTAGGGTGAGTCTTAGGGAGGGTGGGTCCACACAGGAAAACTGAGGTGCTGTTACCAGAAGAAGAGGGAATGAGTGCTGGCCAGACAAAAATAACATGTGTCCTTTATAAGCCCTCTGTGTGGAGGAGTTAGTGAAACCACAGGCTCAGGGAAGCACTGTACGTTGGCAGCAAGGCTGTGATTCTCTATTTCTTGACTGCGGTTTAGTCTTCTGATTTACCCCATCTGTCAGCTCGTCTCCCTATCAACCCCACACTTTCTAGTTAGTGGGGGTGGGGTCATTGTCAGGAGAAAGGCAATCAGAAACAAAGAGCCTGTAACATGCATTTTCAATCTGCTCTCTGTCTTTACCTGCCATACCCTGTTCTGGGATCCCGGGAATGAGAAAAGATGATGAAACCAGCCTGTCCCTGACAGTCTGTGTGAGTCCTCTTCGAGCCATGCGGACCAATGCTGTGCTGCTCAGGGGTCAGGTTTCCAGGACCTGCATCTTCTGCGTCTTTCTTTTTCCCCATAAGGTCTGGCACATGACTGCCCCATCTTACCCCTTAAGTTGCTCGAACTCTACATTGATGGGTTGCTGGGATAAAAGAAACAGCTGCTGTCTCAAACCCAAGCCAAAAGAACACTGGAGTGGGATCCTGAGACCTGGATTTTTTTCCCGGCATGTACTGATACCACCATATTGGTCTCTATGCACATGTGTGTTGTCATGGCGAGCGGCAGAATAGCATCCCTATTGACAGTCTTAGCTCTGCAACCAAATTAATGTGTGTACTCTGACCCTCCTTAGGCTTTGGTCTATCGTCAGTAGAATGAGAAGCTGGGACATTATTTGAGTACAAAAAAGTTCTATGACTTTGAGTTATTTAATTTAGGAAGGAAACTTTAACACACACACACACACACACAATACAACCCCTGTATTCTGCAGTCAATCAGATACAAATCACCAGAAACCATTTAAAGTATCCAGTAGTTTCCTGATGAGGCTATATGAGGCTGTGGTTCTTCTTTCTCTTATCGATTCATTATGTGCTGTTCCCTAAAATCAAAATCAACTTCATCTAAAGCTGCTGAGCGTTTTATGCAGGCTTAACACGCACCACACCTAAACTCAGCAGGACATTGTTTCCTTGTTAGAAGACACAGAGCTGAGAGTTCCAAAGAATAGCTCAGTTGTTTAACGTCTACTTAATGGATTAGCAAAGTTAACAAATGATATCTTATTCCTGGCTCCTTCTGCTGAAATGTAATACTTTCAAAGGCATATAAACTGTTCCCACTCTGTGACCTTCCTCCTTTCACAGAATGAACATATTTGCTTCTTTCAACCTAGGACTGTTCCCCTCCCTGCAGAATAAACCAAAACATCTGGAGATACTGTGGGGTCTCTTTTAAGAAGATTACACATTCTTTCCTGCTTTCACTTTTCTGTGAGAAGAATCTTGACAACTCAAATTAGAAGCTGGTGTGACGGCTACATGTGAGAGCTAGTCCAAGTGTCCCAAATCATTTCTTCTTGCTGATTTCTCTCCTTGAGCTATTGCACTGAATGTTTTCCACAGAATAATCTTGCCTCCTCCCCTCCTGACTCTAACAAGGCAAAAAGACCACCTGGAATAATATGCAGCATTCCTGACACCCTCTCTTTTCTCTTGGCTTAACCTGAAAACAGGGCTGCGGGTTGGTGTAGAAGACTACGCTGTTTCTGCCTCAACTCTGAATACACAGGAAGACCATCAGGTTGATACTCTGGAGTAAGGATAAGTTTCTTGGGGACTTTGAAAACAACTGCCATTGACTTCCCTGTCCCTTCCACGATTATGGGGTTTTACAGATGCTAGTGTGTGTTATCTCTAATCATTCCTATCATTTCCACTTCATACTGATTCCCCACTCTTTGATTGGTTATTATATGACAACTCAAATCCACTGCCATTGAGTTGATTCCAACTTGTAGATACCCTAGAGGATACAATAAAAGTGTTCCTTAGGGTCTCCCAGACTGAAATATTTTGGGAGCAGATAGCCTTATTCTCCAGCAAAGTGGCTGATGGGTTGGAATTGCTAATCTTTCAGTTAGTGCCCTGGCATTTAATCTGCAGGGCTACCCACTACATAACAAGTGGGAGAATATTTGCCAACCAAAACTCTGGAAACATTTTTATATGGAGGTAGGGCACCTACATAAAATAGATGGATGATTGTCCAGATTGTCTGAGAAAGAAACCTCTTAGATCTCTCCTTCTCGCTCCTCTCTGGAAGCTGTTAACTAGATTCTTGAAGGCTAACACTCACAGATAGTGGATTATAAAGAATACAAAAGATGGATCAACTTTTCCCTTGAGTCCTGATGGGTAACAAGCATTGCTATGTCCATTTTGGTGTTTGGGCTGGAAAAAGAGAGGCATAGGAAATGGTAAGGATGATGTATTTTGGGAAAGGACATAGCATTTTCTCTTGGGAAAGACATGGTGGAGTGTGTGTGTGTGTGTGTGTGTGTGTATGTGTGTGTTTAGGAAACAGGAAGTGGCGAGATGGAGTATGAAGTAATAAAGAGAGTAGTGGAAGACACTAATAACCAAGGTGGAGAAAGGGCTAAAGATCCTTCCTTGTCTGTTTTGGCAGATTTTGCTACAGGTGGAATGTGAAATATGAACTGTTTATACAGTTCATATTTCCATATACGAAGAAAAACAGAAAGCTGGGCACTGAGCTCTGACTGGGCTCCCTTCTTCTGAGTTCCAAACCACTTCTTTAAAATGGGCCTTTAGATCTCAGAGGAAGCTATTTTCCACTAGATCTAGCAGGGTTGGAGCAGAGCATGTGCCACCAGCTGAGAAAACAAACCCGAGAAAGAGAAAGTATATTCAGGCTAACAGGCCTGAGGCAAGAGACTCCTTTCTGTCCCCCTCCCTTCCCCCGGGCTTGGTCCAGGCTTGGCCGTGCTGGTTGTCAGGTGGATGGGTGGACCTGGATGGGCTACCCACAGTCACCTGGGACAGAAAGAGATGGACAGTCCTTTTCTGATTTTTATGTCTTTTATGTCAGCAAAATGTAAAACTTCAGTTTGACTCATCATGCCCTAAAAACTAGAGGTACAAAAAGGAGGTAGCAAAAACCACCATAACAGGAAGCAAAGGGGAAAAGAGGAGGCAAGTCCACCTTGATTCTGCAGACCAGTTATTCAAGGTCACACTTCTATCAGCTCTTGTCATGGAGTCACCATGGGATGTGGCCCAGGGGACAGAACATCCACCAGGGTTTGCTGAGCTACAATGCAGGTAGAAAGCGTTGAAGTTCAGTGAAATAGTAAATGGACCTGTCACAAAGTTTACTCTATTCCTTGGAAATCTGTTTATTTTAAGGAATAATTAGGTTGTGTGTTTTGATTTGTTTTACACTTCTCCAGAGAAAGAATCCATGTCTGTGTGTAATTTCAGATATTCATGCTTCATCTTTCAAGTAGCCTGTGATTTAAGCTAAATCTAATATTCCAGGACTTACTGGATCCTGTTTTTGGAGCAACAAATAGTCCTGCTCCATTTTCTATACTCATACCTGGGCTGTGATTTATCAGCTGAATTCAGGTGGAAGAAATCAGATGCTTGTAAAAATATTCCAACACATGTATAATCTTTAAGGGGAAAGGTCTAGAGGTTTCATTAAACATTTATCACTCTTTCATTGGTGGTGGTGGGAGGGGGGACTTTATTTTCCTCTCTTGGGGAATTGCCCAGAAGCAGTAAAATGTTGTTTTATATCTTGGTTTACATCTCATGGAACGAAGTAAAAATAAATACAAACTTTAAAAATATGGTCATGGACCATATATTTTAAAAAGTGTTGTCACCACGGACTAATGCAGCTCAAATGTGCTTCTTTCATGTTTCACGGTCTGGGATGGATGGATTACCTTCAGTATTGATCTTGTTTATCTGCTATAGAGTTTCTTTAGTAAAAATGAATGGTAAGGCATGTCTATGTTTTATTTTAAGAAATAAAATAATTAGCAAATCTGAGACTAATTCATAGGAATGAATTTCTCCCCACTTGTCTCCTTACATTTTTCATCAGTGGTCTTTCTTTTTTTTAAAGTTTTTCTTTTCCTTTGAATTTTTACTGTGTATGTTTTTTTCCTGTGGAGAATACATTCTATTTTAAATACTTTATTTCTTAGGCTGGGTTCTTTCTATCTCTTTTTTAAAAAAATCATTATATTGGGGCCTCTTACAGTGATCACAATTCATATATCCATTGTGTCAAGCACATTTATATATATGTTGACATTATTATTATTAAAATATTTTCTTTCAACTTGAGCCTTTGGTATCAGCTCATTTACCCCCTTCTCCACATTCCTTTCCTCATGAACCCTTGATAACTTATAAATTATTATCATTTTCCATGTCTTACACTGACTGCTGTCTTCCTTCACCCACTTTTCTGTTGATCATGCCCCTGGGAGGGGATTATATGTCGAACACTGAGCTCGGTTCCCCCTTTCAGCCCCCCACCCCACCCCCTACCTTCCTGATATCGCTACTCTCATTATTGGTCCTGAGGGGTTCATCAGTCCTGGACTCCCAGTGTTGTGAGCTTTTATCTGTACCCCTGTACATGCTCTGGTCTATAGGTTGGATTCTCTAAAGAAACAAAATCAGTGATGCTCATGTATGTGTACATAGATGTCGATATAGCAACTTATGTCAAGAAAATGGCTCACACAATTCAAGAAGTGAACAAGTCCCGAGAGGTTCTACGTTTGTGGGTCAGACGTGAAGCTGGAGCCTTCTCCTGGAAAGGTGGGTTAATTCAAGGTCAACCATGGGTCAGTGTGGTAGTTGCAGTATCTCATGTCAACTTGAGCATATTAAGAGTGAAAAGGTTGAGTCTAGCCTGTCAGTCAAGTCACAGATTGATGATGTGTCCTTGTAGGCAGGACCGTCTCATGAGGATTCTGGGAACTTCCTCTCTGTCTAGGCCACACGCTCTCTCTGCTTCACATTCGTGCTAACAAGCCACATGGAGCTATGCTGATAGCAGCCAGAGACCTGGAGCTGGAGTAGCCACATGGAGTTCAGTGCCGGTGCTGAGATATTTCCACCCCCACTGGATCCACAAGCCTTTGCACCCACTAGCCTGTGTTGTTCCCTCCTTTGGCATCATTGCTTGTGCTACATAAGCCTAAATAGGAATTAATGGGCTATCATGGGACAGATTGGTCAATATCAGGCTTGTGGACTTGATCTGGAGTGGGCCGGTGTGTTTCCTTGATGTACAATTGATCTTTGATATAAAGCTATCTCTTACACACATATGAGTGTTTCTGGATTTCTTTCTCTAGTCAACCTGGACTAACACAGGCATGTGGCTGGAAGAAGGTGAATGAATCCATGTCAGCAGGTCAGATTGCAGGCCACTGGCAGTTCTCAGGACTGGCAGGCAATATGGCAGGTCATTTGATCAAGTCCAAAGAACTGGAGATCAGTGAGTAGATTCAGGATCCAGATCAAACAAAAACAAACCAACCAACAAGCTTTCCCACAGTGTCTACTTAATTAGGAAGTAGACTATGCCACTGAGTAAGCTTCCTTTCAATTGCATCAGATCTGTCCCTAAGAAAGGAGCTTATATTCCATCCTGAACATAAACTGATTGGATGCTCACAGCAGATCTCATTATGGAGCTAATTACATAGTTTTATGGCATATCATGGGGGATTACTAGATCTTATCTGCCCAAATACTGAGAAATACTCGTCCAAGATTCTCATCCTTTATATACCAGGATACTATGAATGACCCAGTTTCAAAATAATAGAGTGCCAAAAGGCAGTAAAGCAATATATGGGTGAGAGTATAAGCACAATAAGTTTGATCATGACTCAATCATTTCTGATGCTGGATAATGGGTATATGAAGTTTTATTATATTTTTTGCTGTGTTTTAACATATGCTTGAGATTTTGTGCTAAAAATCACTTCCTCGTCTGTTTTAGTATGCTTGAGATTTTGTATTGATAATAATTTCCTCAAGTCTCTCTAGAATTCACTTTTCTCTTTTATTACACCCAGGATTGCTGATCAATAGTTTTTGTCCTCTAGATCTCAAATGTTTATTCTGGAAGGGACGCGATTTTGCCCTGACCTCTATCTTGGACAATGGGAGTTCTGGAGCTCTCTCCAAAGATATCTCAGCATCATAAGAAAATGTTTGCTACATGTGTGTGTTGAGTGTTCTTATTCTAGCCTTTGTCAAGACAAGTGTAACAGAGGTAGGCCCTGCCAAGATTATAGGCTAACATAAACAAGAATGTCTTTGTATCACAAAAAACTTCCTCCTTTTAGGGTCCAACATTTTCGCCTTTTCTTCCTTTCTTTCTTTCGCCCTTCATGATGTATTTTTCTTCCCCATCCTCCATAGCCTTTCTTCCCTTGTCTTCTTTTTACTTCTTTCTTTCTCTTTGCACATTTCCTCTCAGTACCAACTCAACGCACTTTCCTATATCTTGTTTGATGAAGCTTTTCTATCGCTACTTTTCAAACTCAAACACTCCTCTACTCGTCAGACTCCTTTAGGTTTCTATCTGGACAGCTCTAAAACATCTAGTTATCTAGGCCATTTAGAAAAGTTTGCAGACATAGTCATTGTTTGATATAGTGAAGAGGAACCCCAAGGAAAAATAGTTAAACTCTGTCCAGAGATGACACAGGTTCAGGCAAAGCTAATAGGATATATGTTAGAGGAGGGTGTTACTGAGGAAAGCCGAAATGCAGAACTGTGAAGGGCAACCTCTCCATTTCTGCTTCTCTTCCTACTTTCCCTGGATCTTCTAAGTGCCTGACTCTACTCTCTTGACCCAAGGCTAAGATGAACAACCAGTACAATACATAATAGTTCATTATTTCAAAGTACTTCAATAGACTCCTGCAATAACAGTAATATATGAGTGGATGCATAGATAGAAACTATGTGGAACAGGTCTCAGAAGGAGATTAGACCTCTACCCACTAATGCATATAGAATTGACAGAGGATATTTCTATACATGCATTTACTTATACTTGTTAAAAAAGATAGAAAAATATGGGAGGGGACCTTCAATAGGCAAGAATTACACATCAGAGACAATATAGTCAAATAAAATATGAATAGCTATATGTTCTTGTCTTTGATTGAAAGTGATCAACCAGTGATCAGTACTGTGGTAAAGATCTGACAGTATTCATAAGCAAGAGGTTTAGATTTCTGAAATTTTGTTATTGGAAAAATCAACTCACTTTTAACTGCATTACAGACTTGTAGTATCTACACTGAGCGATGTCATCATCTCCTATCCTTATATTAATTTTTTAAAGTTTCATGAATAGATTGACAGTATATTCCCATGTCATCTAAAAACACTTGAGAACATCCCAGGGAAAGTGAGAGAGGTGATCAAGAGTATAAAATATGATACATTGTAAAAAAAATAATGAAAGACAAAGGTGCCATTCTCCTCAAGAGAGATAGGTAAGAGAGGGAAGCTGCACCAAGGAACAGAATACAAGTGAGTTGGCAAAAGCGGCTGGGATGACTGGGATGAAAGGGAGGCTGCCTTCTCCTCCAGTCTGGTCTCCTATAGTGACAGAACCTGGAGAGAAAGCAAAGAGCCGCCATTTGTGTTCTCTGAAAAGTAGGTCATTGAAGATGGACTGAAGAAGACCAGAATTCACAGAACCACTAGATTGGCGGCTCGTCTGTCATCGTTTTCTCTTCCAGGTTTCTTGTACTTGGTCTTGGACATGGCATGGCTGTGAAGGGTGCCACAGAATGGAGTCATCAAAAGTAGCCAATCCCCTAGCTGAAGGACAAGAAGGCAAGCTTCCAGAAACTGGACAACACTTGTGAGTGGACAAGAAAGGAGTCCTTTGAGAAAGCAACTCCATAGAAAGTTGCTTATGAAATCCTGTTATCATCCTGCATCGCATGCTAATGAATACATTCTAATCCATTGATAAAGGAATTTGAGAACTAAAATAACAGCTATACCACCATTCAAGTCTCACATTAGTCTCACATTAGTCACTAAGTAGGCAGATACTACAATAATAATGCAAAGTTGTTGAAAATAGAACAAACTTTGAAACCAAAGGTGATGGGCCTGAAAATTAAACCTTAACCTAACTAGATTGATGGTCAAAAACGAAGCTATTCACATTTCTTACAGAGTCACGTGGTATTCAAAGAAGAACATAAAAATTTTCTTGGCCTAGGCAGAATTAGAAGCATTTCAACTTGTATGGGAAAAGGCAATCAGCAGACACTCATGCGATGACACAGATGTTGGAATTATAGGATAAATACATTAAAGAAAATAATATATAAATATTTCAGCAAATGGTCAGGAATACACCCAAAACAAACAGAAAGAAAGAAGTGAAAAAGGCAAGAGCCAGAAATAAACAGCTTTCTGCATAGGCATATTTTTGTTTTAAATATAATTTATTTAATTGTGGATTTACAGAACCTAACTTTTAATAAGACTTTATTTAGCAATGTGTTTTCAAAATTTTACCAGCTCTTGTAAATTAGCATAAGCCAGTGCTACAACAAAAATGACATCTATCTTGAACAACCTGTCTGAGTAAACTACTCAGCATTGCTGGGATGCATCGAGAATTCACCAAATTAGAGATGACTATGCATTTCTAAACATAATTTTCTTGTGATGCAGGGAACTTAATATGGAAAATTGTAATGCTTGTGATTTGGGGAATTTAATATGGATAATAGTCAAGCTAGCAAGCAATTAAACCCAAAGTGTCCTGATAATTTGGCAAGATTTAAATCTCACTCTTGGTATGTAGTTACCTGTACTTTTCACATTTCCTTTAATTATAGACATTTCATCCCTTGGGGGGGGGGGTACTGTTTTTTTTTACTTTCTAAACCACTTCTACGTAACACATCTCCTGGCACAAGGCAAGCCCTTCCTAATTTGTTTTTTTCTTCAGACAGTAGTCTTGTTTAAAATCTGGACTTACTTCTACAAATGTTGGAAAGACTGTCATGTTCTTTTTCAGCTACCTGAATAGGGCTTCTCTCATTGCTTTTCCCCAGGCTACTTAGCATACTGACACTCTCAAAATTGTCTCTCACAATATCCATACTCTTTGCAGCTATTAAATCATAAGAAAGATGAAGACTCTCTTGTAAACTTGGCAGGAGAATCCTTGGGAGTAATGTGGACCATACGTTCCCTTTCTGGTAGTTGGACGCAGGTGATTTGCTGTCCAATCTTAACTGTGACCCTCCTCCCACCACTGAATTGCAAGGTCCCGTACCCCAGTTAACAGGAGTGGGAGCAGCTGAGTCAGTATAGATCATGTGATTTCCCCTCTTCATCCTCACACGGACGATAGATCACAGATACACTTTCACCAGTGTCCCTGGATCTCATTTGGGAAAGACTATTTCTTTTTATTACTTTAGTATATGCTTCGGTCAATGAAAATCATCCCCGCACTACAGGGAGCTGACTCACTAGCAAATTTCTCTTCATTTATAAACAGCTGTTTTACCTGTGTTGACAATTTTCCTGAGGAGAAATGTTGCCCCTGGTGGAGCTGGAGCCTCTTTCCATTTTGCCAGCATGCCGAAATAAATGGTGTGCTGGCTCAGAGTTACCATTCAGGGAACCATGCATTTGCCAAAGCTGGATGCGGATGTTAAAAAGAACTTAAGCAAGGGGTGCCTGACATTTAAAGTTGACTGGAGAGGGAGGGGAAAATATTGGAGAACACTGTTTTTTTTTTTTTTTTTTTAAATCCAAACTGAAAGCAAAGCTATCCCTGTTTGGAAGCAAATATTTTAACTGAAAATGGTTAACATACTTAGATTAAATCCGAAGTCGAAGTTGAATAACAAAAGTCGTTCTCTCTGTCTCCCTTCATGGGTACTTTAAAGTGATCAAATTGGTTGGAAGGCAGATTTATCGACACTCTTATGGATGGCTGAAGTCAGTCTGTTGGTTTGTATACTGCAAACTTACTCAAAATAATGGAAGTTATCTATACACACAAAGTCTGCAATCCAGTGGTGAATCAATAGCAGTATATCACTCAATACTATAGTTCTTACATTTTTTTCTGCATATTGTGTTATATTTTCTTTCTTTGGATACTAGGTGTTCCCAATATATGCATCTTATTGGACTACATTTTTAATTTGTGGTTTTATTAAATGAATAAGCTCAAGGCAAGTGTTATTAATTTGTGTCTCTCTGGCCCTTGATTTAGAGCTTATTGAGCAAATAAATCAGTAAGTAAATTAGTGCAATATCTTGAGGGAGTGCTGGTGGAAATAACAAATGGGTGACGTGATGTTTATGGTTATGGGCAGGGCTGAAGAAAGTGGGGGTGGGGTTGGAGGGGAGTGAGGAAGGGCAGGAAGTCAGTTCAGGATCGAGGTTTTCTCTTTTTCCCACCCAAATCTCACAGATAGCTTTGGACTTAATTCTAACTTAGACCTATTCTTTAGTTTCTCATTCCAGAAAAGTGGAACATTTCATGTTGCTAATGCGAATTAGGTACTGTCGTCATTCTCCAAAGAGTTCTAGAGGCAGAATGGCCAAGCAAGATGCTCAGCTGTTAACCAAAAGGTGTGCAGTTTGACTCCACCAGTCCCTCTGCAAGGGAAATACGTGGCCGTCTGCTTCTCTGACGATTAACACCTGTGAAAGCCCTCTAGGCGAGTCCTAAGCTGTCCTGTTGGGTTACAATAAGCCGACAAGAACTCAACAGCAATGGGATGGAGGTTTTTTTTCTGTACACTTTATAATATTCAAAATCAGCAGCGGTAATATTCATAAATATCCACAAAGGAAGGGAAATAGATTCTCCAGGGGTGTAAGCTTCTTGTTATGTTTAAAGTGCACATATTCAAATCCAACACAGATGCATATACAGCGTATCTGTGGTGCTGCACTTCCAGCCGGGAAAAGTCTAAATTGAGTCCTTAGCGGGACCACGATGAAAAGGAGGGTGAGAGACACTGTTGTAAATGGCTTCAATTTGGGTAACTTTCTATTTAGAATACAAATGGTCATTTCAAAATCCACATATTCACTCCATCCTGGGGAGACCATCTTGGTTGAGCAGGACAGAGATTGTGAGCATAGCCACAAATTCTAATTGCCAGTTGTGGGCAAAATTTCAGTATTTGACTGCAACTTGCTCCTGTGGTGTGAATGATTTATTAATATGTATCATATCTATGCTCGGATTGTTATATTAACTAAGATTAACCAGGCGTGCTCCCATTGCAATGAATAGCATTGAGGTACTCTTTTAAAGATGGGGAGTGGCCGTGAAAAAGGAGGCCCTCACAAGAAGGAGTGGGCTAGGACACAGAGAGCAATGGTGAGGACGGGAAGGCGGGCTGCCGAGTTCTGTTGTAGAGACGGTTGCTATGAGCTCAGATCGACTTGATGGAACCTAGTATCCACCACAAAAATCCTTTGAAAAAGAAATGATATGTTCCAGCCCATTTATCTAAAGCAATATTGGCCTAAAGTAAGAATGACTCTTAATCTGCAATCTGTGAAGAAGGAGGTTGCTTTTAAGTCACTATATTATTAAACTACCGTACTAAAATATAGTATCAAAACTTTCATGAAAGCTTTTGTTGCTACTATTATTGTTGAGTCAAGAGTTGAAGAATATCATCTCTTTCATGTTTAGAGAATGATAACCCCTTTTATTTTGTGATATCAGCATTTGTTCAAAGGCAGTTGTTTTCCACAGAAAAGGATTATCCAGGCCAGGCTAAAAAGAAGAAGTAGGAAGAGGAAAAAAAATTTAAAAGAAAACATGAATCTGAGCTGTATATTTAGAACAAAGAAGCTAACACTTTCCAAGGTAAATGAAAAGAGTTTATCTTATTTTTTCTTAGAAAGGGGAGGTTTGAGGCTAATTCATTTGTGATTTCAAAGTCATGAAGGAATTGGTGAAATGATGATAGATACATTGTATATTTTATAGTAGCATAGAATTTAAAAATAGGACCTTATACTATATTATTTCACTCAAAGCATAATAAATATTGGGAATGGGGTCACTGGAGTTGATGATTTAAACAAATACTGTAGTTCATGAGGTATCTAACATTCTGAGGGAAAGGTTGAAAAATGGCATAAATATGCTTAATGTTTTAAACACACTCCTCCTTGAAGATTAACATGAAGATAAACCAAGTAAAGAGGAACTTTGCATTTTTCTTTTGGGTCAAAGGAAGTCACTGAGATGTAATTTCATGTCCTCCTTTGAAAACTGGGACCTGAGGTAGGATCATGTTTTAGGTATTATTTTTATGGATTTTACTGGAATGGAAAGCTGCTGCTGAACTCATACCATTTAATTCTTCAGGGCAGTGATGCCGGCATTTTTCCTGCCTCCCAGAAAGTCCAAAGGCAGCTGAGGTTGAGGATGCTGTCCCTCAAGGGGCAGGGCTGGTCAAGTTCATCTTACAGAGAGGTGGAGCAGACATGAGCTAGACTCTAACCTGACTGGATCACACAGTAAGCAAAGGGCTCCTGGAAGAATAAATTCTATACAGAGATGGGCATGGGTGGACCAAAGGTGGAAACTTTACATTTGTCAACATTATCCAAGAGCCACTTCAGAGGAGTGCAGAGTGTGACTCGAATCCTTACATTTGCCTCAGTTGCTAAAGAATGATATCTTTTTCTTTCTTTTTGTTTTTGCATGTAGATTATGGTATTTTGTTTTTATTCAGTTAATCAAAGTAGTAGTATTAAAATATAGGCTAACACTCCAAATCCTATGACAGCCATTCCCTCAAGAAATAAACCATGAACGAGAGATCAGAAATAACATTTTAGATGTACTTTATCATTACATTCACAATCCTTTATAGCATTAAGTAGAAAATTACATGATACATGATTATATATAACTATTTTAGGGTATAACCCATTGCTATCTGGTCAATTTCAACTCCTAGTGACTATATGTAGGATTTTTGAGATCGCAAAATTTTTAAAAATCACTTTATTGAGGGCTCATACAACGTTTATCATGATCAATATGTCCATCCATCGTATGCTGACCACATTTGTACATTTGTTGCCATCATCACTCTCAAAACATCCTCCTTCTACTTAGGCCCTTGGTATCAAGTCCTCATATTTCCCCTCCCTTTCCACTCCCTCTCCCTCATGAACCCTTAATAATTTACAAATTATCATTATTTTGTTGTACCGTCATGAGGGTTGGTGGTGGTGTTGGTCGTAAGATCAGAAGGATCTCACACGTTGCTGCATTTCTTTTAGACTGGATTCATTGTCAATAGAAAGTTCTTGACATCTCCTGCAGAAACACATGAAAATATTTGCTGCGGAGACCTGGAGCAGAGCTCAATGGAGTTGCCAATGGTTGATATTTAAAAAGCAACCGAATGTAACTTTCTTCTTCATTTTTTTTAAACCAGCGCTATTTTTCTAAGGAGGTACCGAATAGACTCAAATCTCCAACTTTTTATTTAATGGCTGATCATGTAAATTGTTGGCATCACCCAGCAATTAGCATTAAATAGTAACATTGTAGTAGAATCATTGGCATTAAGGAGCCCTGGTGGGGGGAGTCTTGTTATCACAGTAGCAGTATCCCAAATAGGGCAGTGGGGATTTCGGGTTGCTAACTCAAAAGGTCATTCCTGTGAAACCCCCCTCCGCTCCTTAGGAGATAGCTGGGGCTTTATCCTCCCTTAAAGAGGGCTCGTTCTACCCTGTTCACCAGGGCTGCTCTGAGTCATAAAAGACAAAAAGGCAACGAGTTTGGCTATTGTTGTTTATGCTCTGATTATATACCAGAGTTCAACAGAAGATGAAGCATGAAGTCAGAAAAAAAAAAAAAGAAAACTTTGTCAAAATAATTTAGTTGTTTGTTCCAGGTAAACTTTGCTCAGGAAAGAGAAGACTATGAATCACACAACTTCACCATTGACTTCAGGGAATCTCTACAATCAATTTATCAGAGAAAAGAATCTGAGCACTTATGCAAATAGCTTGCTTATTATAATAACAGATTATTTATCAAGATGCACTTTCAAGCCCTCGTTTCATGACACCCACCAATCCTAGACTGCTAGATAACTCCATGTGTTCATTCCCAATTAGTTCTTTGCCTTGAAAAACCCGCCATAAACCATTTGAATCCAGACACCCCACTCCAATAAATATTCCACCCTGGACTCCCTCTGCGATGCTGCTAAGAACCTATCACGGTGGTATGCTCCTTTACTGCAAGGAACTCAAATAAACTAACTTTTGCTTTATTGGCAGTTAATTAGCTGTTGCAATTTCTCAAGGTTCAACAATCATTATTCAGGGGAGTTTGAACTAATCCATTTAGGTCTCATCTGTGTGGGTAATAGCAGAAGCACGAGACTTGGCTCTGCTCTATGTCTGACCTCACTGGTATGAAGCTGGGTTTCTAGGGAGTTGTGATTCCCAGCAATTTAGGGAGTGTAATGCCTTTCAGATTGCATTTTGATTGCTTCCCATTGTACTGGCAGTGTAAGGAGCCCTCTTGAATGCTTGACTTCTTTAGCTACTAGGAAGACTGACAATTACTTTCTGATTTAGGAACTCTATTTGATAAGGGTTCCATAACACCTGTTTACTTGCTTAGGGGACAGGAGGCAGGGAGAGGTAGCTATTTCACTAGGGTCAAAATGGAAGCAAAACTAATGAACAACTGTCAGATGAAGGATTAAACAAAACTCAGCCGGTGGCTCTGACTCCTAGGTGTAAGCCTGGCTCCACAATAGAATGGTGGAGACTCGGTGTCTCCTTCAGTGTGATTTGGACTGAGTTCTTCCTTCTTACTCCATCAGCCTAGCCGCAGGAGCACATGTTTCCCTGAGTGGAGTTTTTAAATCAGCCAAGTCATCTCTATTTAGCTTTTGGCAGAAGCATGTACATGTAGATAGAGAGGTGGAAAGCCTGTCTTCCAATTTCTCCAGGGAGGATTTTGGATGGTATGTATGGTTTACCCTCCACTGATAATTCAGAGGTTGAAGATTTGAGACTCACCCAGAGTGCCCTCAAATAAAAGAACCTGGCAATCTACTTCCAGAACAATTAAGCAGCCATTAAAAATCTGAGAGAACATATTTACACACACACACGTGTCATTAAAAATTCTAGTTGATTTGACCACAGCTAACTTATGTTCTTCAAAAGCAGTAAGAAGGCATGTTTTTCATACATAAATCTACTTCCAGAACAATTAAGCAGCCTTTAAAAACCTGAGAGAACACATTTGCACACACACACACACACACACACACAAACGTCATTAGGAGTTCTAGTTGATTTGACTACAGCTGACTTATGTTCTTCAAAAGCAGTAAGAAGGCATGCTTTTCATACATATATACATGTATATATATATTACTGCAGCAAGTTCGTTATGTTTTTATAGCAACAGAGATAAATGGTTTTAAATTTCAAGTTAGAGAGAAATGATATTGGATAATGGTTCTCAATTTGATGCCATCGGTGTTTAGGGCAGTGGTTCTCAACCTTCCCAATGCTGTGGCCCTTTAACACAGTTCCCTCATGTTGAGGTGACCCTCCCCCCCCCCCATAAATTTATTTTTGCTCCTACTTCATAACTATAATTTTGATACTGTTATGCATCAGGAGACCCTGTGAAAGGGTCTTTCACCACCCCCAGCCCCCACAGTAGTGGCGACCCACAGAGTGAGAACCACTGGTCTAGGTTGTAGGGTTAGCAGATGTAATAAATAAGATGACATAATTTAAATTTTGAATAAACACAGGACGATGACTTTATAAATATATGAATGTCCCAACTATTGCTTGGAGGAACATGTTGATGCTGTTGGAGGTATCTCTTCCACCTCATGGTGCTCCACCCTCTCTCTCACAGAACAAAGAAAGCCCTGATCCACACCGTTCTCACCCTTGATGTTCTGCATGAGCACAAGGCTGCACGAGCACAGGCTCACCCTGTGTTCTATGTCACTTGATTTCTTGACTACTGCTTTCCTGGGTGTTGATTGTAAAGCCAACTACAATGAGATCCTGGACAGTTTCTCCCACCATCCCCTCCCCACTACCACCAATTTATCGGAATGTCACTTATCAGTCCATTTATGGGAAATTTGATCTTCTTTATGTTGAGGTATAATCCACAGTGAAGGCTGGTAGTCTTTAAACTTTATCAGCAATTGCTTCAAATCCCTCTGACTTTCAGCAACCAAGGTGTGCCATCTGCGGTTCATGGTTCTTCCTCCCAACCTCACGCTGCATCCCTCAGGTAGCCCCGCTTCTCAGAGTATTTGCACAATTGACAGGTTAAATGAGTTCGCTCATAATACAAACTTTCCCTAATTTTACACAGTGTTGTATCTCCTTATTTTCTTTGAGTCACTACTTCCTGGTTTATGTGAAAATTCTGTATGAACATAATTAAGCGTCCTGGAATTCCCGTTCTTTGCACTGTTATCCAGAATTTGTTATGGCCCACAGAGTCAAAGGTCTTGGCAGAGTCAGTAAAATCCAGGTAAACATCTTTCTCTGCTTTCAGCTAAGACCTCTCTGACATCAATACTATTTGTTGCTAATCTGAAATTCAAATTTAACCGTGCACCCTGTGTTTTATCTGGCAAGCCGCCTGGAGATTCATGAAAGTGTGCATGAACTAAAAGCCAGCTTTAAAACCTTGTAGTGCTGGAGTCTTTTGAGCACACTGTATGTGTGCTGATGCTTATTAAGTTGATTTATTAAGTTACCTGTCTGGTACAAAGTAGTATGGTATTGGTGAGAAACTGGGGGGCGGCAGTGGTGGGGGTGGGTCTTGTCACATAGAAGCAAATTTTTACTGTGGGAAAGAAAAAGGCTAGTATGTGATTGGTCCTTTGGAGTTTAGGCTTCACAGAAGGGAGTACAGAAATGCCTCGCACAGATCTTAAGTGCAGTGAGTGATTGAAAATAATATTCAGCTGTCACAACTTATTTCACAAAGTGCCTTTCTATAATTCTTTCCAGGTTCAACCTCTGTGAAACTCAGAATATATTCGATGACACCGACTGATTGTGGCCAAATGTTAATCTCACTGTTCACTGTACTTTATGACTGTTATGTTATCTTTATGCTGCCGAACAATGAAGTGTAATGAAATTCCTAATATACAGTAGTCAAGTCATTGAAACCGATGTTCATCTTGAAAGTATTTTTCAATACCTTTCATCCTGCTATTAAATCCATTCATTTATCTAAGTATCACATAGCTACAAGCTCTACATTCACACTCTGGGAGGGGGGGAAAACACTTAACTTCTGGTGAAATACATTGATGTAGTTATTGTTTTCACTATCATACATCATGTTCCTATTACTATGGAAAGAGCCATTTTCCCTCAGGAGAGGGTAATGTCCTGAGACGCTAGCATGTAGAAATACATCAAATGACAACAGCGCCCTCCACTGTTTGTTAAATAAAAAAATGTGTGCTTCGGTGATGCCGGGCTGGATGACAAATCCAGCTGAAGGAGGTTGCTCTAATCAGAGACAGGCTCCTTTTCTGTTGGAAACACAGGTGTTAGGATATTGGAACATAAGTAAGTGATTGGAATTGTGCCATTTATTTGAAAAATAGCAAAAATGATGAAAGAAGTGTTCATTGACTCCAGATTATAATTAAGAACGAAACATTAAATCATCTAAAATGAGTATTTCATTATGATGTCATTGTAAAGAATGTAAAGCCTTTTAGCATGATTATATTTTTCCCTCTCCTTCACGTTGGAATAGATTCTGACAGAAGAAAATGAGAATCAGATGCAGTTCCTTGGAGGATCCATTTCAACAGCCTGCAAGGAAGCTAGATGTGTGTGCTAAGCCTGCAACTAAAGGCTTTGTGAGTCTTAACATGCTTTGTGGCCAGGGACAGACCCTGCATCTTAGGGTCAGATGTTCGTTGGTACAACCCACCTGCATACTGGAAAGACGCTCTGCCAGTCATGCCTGTTTAGCTAATGTGACACTTTGGCTGATGGTTCATTTGAGTCTAGAATTCTTGTCTCACCTCAGAATGTCTTGGGCTCAAATGGGGGAGGACCTTGAAATAGCATCTTGTTCATTCTATACTTGACAGGTCCAAGGAGACTTGCTTAAAGTTACAGTACCTGGTAGCTTTAGTCCATTCCCACTCCCAGCTCCCATTCCCTCTCCCCACTCTTCAAATACAAGCTAGGTTTCAATCCTGGTGTTTTCAATATACTTCTAACAGAATGGTCATTTGAAAAGACATGGTATTCTTTTTTTCTTTTGACATGGTATTCTTAAGGAGGGAGGATAAGGGTGTATATAAGACCGACTCTTTTATATGTAACTAGCTTTATATTCAACTAACATCAGTGCTGGAGTCTGCATGGCACAAGCACTTTTCAATTAGTTTCAAACCCCAAGGTTAGTGGTTCATACTTACCCAGTGACTTCTTGGAGGAAAAGCCTGGGGATCTGCTTCTGTAAAGATTCTAGCCAAGAGCCCCACAGGAACATTTCCACTTTGTAATAGGTAGGGTCCTACATGATGGTAGCTAACAATAAACTTTACTGTTACTAATCATTTAGTTTCTTGTTAAACTCTTCAGTTTGGGTGACAATTATGATTTAAACAACGATTTTATGTGAAGGACCAATTATTCTGGAGGAATTTGGGAGTCTCCCAAGTTACCTGCCTTAGACCACCACAACACTTCATTCTATGTATTGCTTTTAGAGTCTGCTTTATTCACAGAAAGGTATGGAGTCACTCTCCACACAGGTGACTGTTTGGTTTTGGTCTGTTGGTGAATTATTCTTACATAACACGGGTATGTGGAGTTGAGGGCAACCATCACACCGAAGGTGGATATTTGTTGCCTCAAATACACGCTACTGAATCAAGATGACTTTGTGTATGGGTAGCATATTTAGCAGCGTGGAAAATATTTTAATATACTTAAATAATAAATGAGATGATAGTATATCAGGCACTTAATTTTCTTTCATAGATCAAATAACTCTGCTAAGCTTAATTCTTTTAAGACTAGGTTTATAAAATAAAAGGACCATATGAAATTTAAAAAAAAGAATTGAGTGAACTCTCACAAGGTAAAAATACTTAAGACATCTTCCTAATTTGGACAGTTTAGTCAAACATTTTAAAGAAATTTCAATAAATGTAGCTAAAGGAGCTAACTGAGTGTACATGGTAGGTTGTCAGGATTCCTGGTGGCACAGATGGTTAAGCACCAGACAGCTTATGGCAAGGTTGCCAGTTCAAATTTGCCAGCTGTTCTGCAGAGAAAAATGAAGCCTTCTGCTTTGGGGAAGACTCATAGTCTCCAAAACCCTAAGAAAGAATTCTACTCTGTCCTCTAAGGGGATTATGGGTTCAAATTGCCTGGGTAGCTATGGATTTGGCTTGAGTTCTTGATAACCTGTCATAGAAATCTGGCCTAACAATCTAGATAGAAATTAGTTTCAAACCTACTCTCGTTGACCCGCACTGTTGAATTTAGTTTGTCATTGATCCCTGGGTGGTGTAAATGGTGAAGTGCTTGCCTGCGAATTGAAAAGTTTGAGATGCAGGTGCGTGCAGAGGTACCTCACCAAAAAAAGTCCGACGATCCCTTTATGAAAAGCCCGTCTCTGTGAATCTTATTCAGCACAGTCCCACTGTGACCCCTGAAGTTGCATGAACTAACTCAAGTCAAATGGAAAAGAAATGATTGTGAAAAGTAGATGAGGAACTATTTACTCAGTCATTTTCTTACGGTTGCTGTATAAGTGTCTTCTGTCACCAGTTTCCATCAAGTTCGTCTAGCAGTTCAAGCTTAGACTCGACAAAAACCAGGCGCTAGAATTGCAAAGGAATATAATAGGAAACACAGACTCAGAAATAATTGGAGTCTATAAAAGCAACATCCACATTGGCCAAACACACCTTGGGGGGTGAAAAGTTATCAGAGTTTCACTGTAAAAACCCCAAATGGGCAGAGAGAAAGGCACCTAGCCAGTGACCAAACTCTAAGGCTTGTGGCCTCTGTCACTTTCCAGCTGACAACCTAGCTGGTGTCTTGGCGGCATGCCCAATCAAGAACAGTGAAAGCAGGGGAGATGTGGTAGTTTTAAAGAGTGAGGATGCACTGAAGCAAATTAATTTTGTGGTGGTTTTATTATTAGGCAGTAAAGAAATCTCTAACATGTATTCATTTACTAAAAAGAAAACAATACATGCTAACTTATTCATAGTTCACATTTTAGCATCCTCAGACCCTCAAAATTCACAGCCATCTAGTTGATGCTGACTTACAGTGACCCTATAGGGGAGGGCAGGAATGCCCCTGTGGGTTTGTGAGATAGGAAACAGCCCAGTGAGTAACCACTGCACCACCAGGGATGCCAATTAGAGTTCAACGAAATCTCTGAGATACACCTGAATATCTTAGGGAAAGCATTATGCCAGGATTAAAATATAAAGGTAGCGTGGAAATGAATACTGAAAATCTACTACTGTTTAGCTTCTCTAGATAGCAGTGTTTCTCAACCTGTGAGTGGTGACCATGTTGGGGATTGAATGACCCTTTCATAGGGGTCACCCGATCCATAACAGTAGCAAAATTACAGTGATGAAGTAGCAGCAAAAATAATTTTATGGGGGTTCCCCACAACATGTGGAACTGTATTAAAGGGTTGTGATATTAGGAAAGCTGAGAACCACTGCTATAGAGGAGTATTTTGAGATATATACTCCATATAATTTTCATATACACTGTGTAAAAGGCGAGACACAGACGAATGAAGGCCAGCTAGCTCAAAATTGGAGGACCTTTAAAAAGTAAAAGATAAGACCTGGGGACAAAAGGAGAGTCATCCAGAGGGAAGGAGAAGAAGATATTTCTAGGCCGAGATGGTCTTGTGTGCCATCTTGAAGTTTAGACAGAGCTTGGGTGTGGTGGTGGGAGTGTGGGCTAAAGGGGGCTTGTGGAAGAGAAGACTGCAGCGGTGGGGGTTGAATTCTGTCCTAGGTTTGATGCCGCTTAATCCAACCTAAGTTGGAAATTTTCTTTGCACACACGAACAAGCCCACCGTGTGCTGGAGCATCATTTGCTAGCCACTGGATGTTTGAATCTTTCTGAAAGATAAGTGGATAGCTTAATTGTCCCATGTTCATCAAAAGGGCCACACTCAGCATATATATGCCAGTTTATGGCCTTGGGCTCTGACTCATCTGTTAGTTTGTCATGTTGTGGTAGCTTGTGGGTTATGATGCTAGAAACTATGCCCTATGCATTTCCAATACCAGCAGGGTCACGCATAGTGGACAGATTTCAGCTGCGCTTCCTGACTGAGATAGACTAGGAAGAGCAATTAGGTGATCTACTTCAGAAACTAGCCAGTGAAAATCCCATGACTATTATCTTGTGTGATGCCAGAAGCTGAACCTCATAGGTTGGAAGGCACTCAAGCTAAGTAGACAATGGCCACAACAATTTAATAAGAATACAACATGGAGTAGGAATACTCACAATAGTGAGTACGGTGCAAGTCTGGGTGGTCTTGTGGAATCAGTGCTGACTCAAAGGCAAGACCATGTACTTGGGAGAGGGGTGGAGTGGTAACTGGAAGAGCTTTTCTCTCTGGAATGTTAGAAAGCAGAAAGATAAGGGGACACCTTATTGAAACCCTTTCATTATTGGCAGGATGGAACATAGGCCCATTCAGGCTCACACTGATAGTCCCTGCTGCTGCCGTAGAAAGGACATGCCCCATGCAACCACGATGATGATGAGAGATCATATTTAGCACTGCTGTCCGGGCACTTAACCGGGGCACTGGTGGCTTTGGGGAATATCAGCTTGGACTTGGGTGATGACCCTCAACTTTTTTTAAAGCAGGATTTGGTTCCTTGTTCCCTAGCCCACGTCCTTGTTGCTCTTTATGGTAGAGTTATACAATGGTTGTACAATGGTCAGTGCTTATGTTGTGAAGGGGGGCATTGGGGGCTTTAATGTGCCTTTACACAGAGCTAGGCTTGTTCAATCGGATTTTCTCAGAGAAGCCCCTTCTTTCCTGAGGGTATATAAAGTACCCCATGGTGAATTAATCATTTCCCATCCTCAGAGGCTACTTTTCAAAGTAAATATTCCAATAATCTCTTCACTCCTGGGCAAAGTCCTAAGCCCTGTTAGCTGCCTGGGCTTTCAGCCACAGATGTGTCGACTACCCACATTCCGGAGCACAAACACCATGCCTGCCATCACAGGGACGTATCGCCTTTAAACCTTCATCTCCTAACTTCTTCATGAAAGGGGAGACACTGTGGAATGTTTCAAATTAAGTCAGAGTGTGGGAACTTCATCCTGCAACAAAATGACAGAGCCTCAAAGCCGGGGTCATTGCAAAGGAGGTCATGCCTTCTTCCCAGCTGAGTGTGAGACTGAACTTGGCATTCTGGAGACAGGAGTCAAATTTCATTAATAGGGTCAAGACCACTCCAACTCTTGGATGGACTTCTCGGTCCAGTTTAGGCCCACACCTGCTGGCAGTCCTCTCTGTAAGACAGACCCAACTCAGCAGGACCAGAGGAAGATGAAGACAAATTCACTCCCTCAGGCCACGCTAGCAAGACTCTTCCAAGGTTTTGAACTCCCTCGTTGTCGTCACTGTCTTCTTTTTTAAAACTTTGATTGGAAAATGTGTACAAGCAAAAGAAAACGTCCAGGTATCCATCACATAGACTCAACAATGGCCCTTCTTGTTTTACTCTCACTCTGGCCACTCACTCCTGCTCACTGCCGTGGGGAATTATATTTATATCAGGCATTATATCTATCTTACTACATACTTCTATACACAAGGGTCTCAGAACTTACCTCTAAAAGATAAAGACAGCTGAGCCCGGTGGCGCAGTGGTTGTGTGCAGGACTGCGACCCCCAGGGTTGGTGGTTCAAATCCAGCAGCAGCTCCCCAGGAGCAAGGCTGAGCTTCCTACTCCCACCAGAGCACTGATGCGGGGAAAAAAAGAAGACAAAGATTTATTTAAACCAGGATCAATAGTCAACAAGATCAGTAGTCATTTCTTTTTCTCTCACCACATCCAGTAATGACTCACTTCTCCAATTGTCTCCATAACTGAATAGGTAGACAGGTAGACAGATAGCTGATATAAGTAGAAAATGACTCGAGGTGACCGATGTGCAACAGAATGAAGCACTCCCCAGTCCTGTGTGCTGCTGCTGATCACCAGCACATTTGAGTCCATAGGGGTGCCTATTGTTCCCATGCATCTCACCAAGCTTCTGTCTTGCCCTCACCGCCTCTCCTTGTCAATAGACATGATATCCTCTAGGGCAAAGGTTCTCAGCCTGTGGTTCAAGACCCCTTTGGGGATCAAAAAACCCTTACACAGGAGGTGCCTGATCCATAACAGTAGCAAAATTACAGTTATTAAGTAGCAACAGAAATACTTTTGTGGTTGGGGGGTCTTCACAGCATGAGGAACTGTACTAAAGGGGGTTGCAGCATTAAGATGGTTGAGAACCATTGCTGTAGGGAATGTTCTTCCGAATGAGTTGGATATGTGCAGTTGGAATCCATAGGAGGTTTTCACTGACGAAATTTTAGAAGGAAATTGCCAGACTTTTCTTCCTGGTCTGTAAACCCATCGGTAATTCTGCTTGTATTTGAAGTTCTGGTGGCATAGCTTCCAGCTTCATAGCAACATGAAAGCTGCCACAGTGAGCCAGTGGTAGCCTGTGTTCCAATTCCAGCATGTTACTGATCTCCCAGCGCCTCCCAAGGAGATCCTCAAGCTAAGACCTGATTGACCGGCTAAGTTCCACCCCTTCACTCTTAAGTCCCGAGTCGACAATAGATTATGTAACTACCACACTTCTCCTATAGAATTTCCTAGAATCTCATTTGCATTCATTGCACTACAATGGTTCAATCTGTTTCTATATAAATTGGTACTTCAATCGACCAGTTTTTACTAAGTGGAAAAATGTCTGAAAATTCGAACACCCGCAAGGAGAATGCTAGACTTTAAATGTGCTGAGTCTAGGAGAGGAGCATTGCATGAG
>PVJH01007082.1:0-95872 GCA_004026705.1 Nesogale talazaci | reverse complement strand
TACTGCACTACAGCCTCACTGTCCCTTCTCTTCCCTGCGACTCCTCTGTAAATTGCCCACAAATGGGCCTTAGGTCCCCACCCTGTTCTCCCCCTCATTCTTGGTGATGTGCTTCATGCTCTTTCATGCTTGATACCTGCTCCCTTCAACCCCTCATGATCACACAGACTTGCGTGCTTCCTCCATGTGGCCTTTGCTGCTTCTGTGCTAATACCTGCTCCCTTCAACCCCTCATGATCACACAGACTTGCGTGCTTCCTCCATGTGGCCTTTGCTGCTTCTGTGCTAAATGGCCAATGTTCATCATCTGGTAGCTGGGCACCATGAGCTTCCTCCACTCTGTTTGCCTCTGCACCCATTTGTCTTCAGTGATCATATTGGGATGGTGGGCACAAAATGATATGATTCTTGTTCGTTGTTGACTAATACCTCATTCTTTCAACACCTCATGGTCGCACATGCTGGTGTGCTTCTTCTATGGTGGGCTTTGTTGCTCCTGAGTTATATGGCAGCTTGTTTTTTATTACCCTATTTGTGCATGTAAAAAATTCATATGAAAACTATAGCACTTTGTGTTTGGTTTTTAAAAGAATCATTCTGGTAGGTCATGCTGAAAGCCTAATTTTGTGGATTAACAGTTTGAGGAAGAGTAATGGGTTTCATAGAGGACATTTTAATTTGGGTTAGTAGGTTTATAACAGATTGTGAAATGCAATAATTTATTGATGTAAGCTTATCTTTGATCTCAAATATATCCTATAGTAATAGCACCCCTGAATGTTAAGATTTGGGATAGATAATCAGAATGGTAGGGAAATTAATCCCTCAGGACCTTGCCCCATTTTATGAGCCGTGGCTGGGGGCCAAGGCCTTGCGGAAGCCCTGGTGAGAAGCAGTCTTTGCTGGGCTGGATGAGGACAGGAATGCAAAGTAGCCCAAATGCCCTGCGTGGGCAGTCAGGCCCCTGGCGTGGACTTGATGGAGGACCATGCATTCAAGGGCAGTGAATGGAACTGCCGTTAGCCCATCAAAAGGCCTTTCATGGTCGTTTCATCAAGAGTTCTTCATTTAGGAAACAAATATGTGAAAATCTCCCCCCTGAATTTATTTCATCATCTCAGTTCCTTCTCTGGTTCCTTTGGCTTCGGACGACCAGCGAGTAATGAGAGAAATGCAAACACAAATCCAGCATTTGTAGGTATGGATTCTGCACAAAGGCTTCCTTCTGGCCCAAGCCAGAGGCCAGTAATGATGATGATTAAATAAGACATGTTGGTATTTTTTCTCCTTAAGTTTATCAACAGAACTAGTACCACATCTCTTCTTCCCCGCACTTCGGAGGATAGCTGTGAATGATTTCTCTTGCTATTAAGTGGTTTATAATAAAATGATTTCCCACTAAAATTTTTATTGCACACACAGAAGCAGTGCCTCTAAAAGAATGGATGTTTTTTTTTTTAATGTGGGGTTTTGGAAAGTTAAAATAGCCTACGAAGGATTCTTCACATATGTGCTTTTGAATAAACTGCATCATTTATGAAAGATTGGGCCAAAACGATTGCTCAAATGCCAGGCAAATCAAACCACCCAGCTGTGGTTAGCTGCCGTCAAGTTGGCCTGGCAGATGGCACCTGTGTTGAATGGATGGAAACATTGTCTGATCCTGCGCCATCCATCCTCACAGCGTGGCTGTGTCAGAGCCTCTTGCTGTAGCCACTGCGCCAACCTTCTTTGTCATGGACTCTTTCCTTGACCAAAGATGCTGTGCTTTTCCAGAAATCCTTCCTAATGAGTTGGCCAAAGTAAACGAGATGAAGACTCCTCATCCCCCTTTGAAGGAGCATTCTGGCTGTGCGTCCTCTTCCAAGACAGATGCTTGTGGAAGTCCATCGAGTATTCTTCATCAGCACTGAAATTGGAGTGCATCAGTGCTGCTCGGTTTGAAAAAGGTCTTTGGTGACCTCTTTGTCTATTGCAGTACATTGTTTGATTTTTGTCATCACTGCTCCCATGGGTAATAACTGTTCATCCAAGAAGAATGAAATTCTTAGCAATTCTCTCATCTCTGCATCATTTGTCAAAATGATACTTATGCATCCAGTTGGAAAGATGCTCCTTTTCTTCTTCTTCCCCTATGTTCAGTGTCCTCAGAACATGTTAACTGTTGCTCCTAGATATTTATTGGTTTCTTGTACTTTGCTTCTCTTCTTGTTAGCCTAGTGACTTTTATTAGTCCCTTAGTGTTCAGCTTCAGCATCACTCCATCCAAAGACCTTGCTTGGCATTCGAAATGCAGATAGATATACTCAGCATTCATTGTGGAAGAAGTTTTAAAGAAACGGGAAACTGCCTCGTTAAGAAAAAGGCTAGGAAAATTGTGCCCGAAAAGTTTTTCCCAACAGGACAGTATACCTGCTTGTTCTTCCATGGTAGCAAGGAGACCCCGCAAGAGTTCCCTTAGGAATCCTTACCTTATTCAACTTATAACACTGTGGTTGCCACTTTGACTTGTTTTTTTTCTCCAATTAAAAGAATGTTGAGCAGAATACATCTTGAGTTCCTTGAAGAGCACAGAATTTTCAGCGGAGGTTCAGTGAGTTAGAAGTACTGCCTTTATAAATGTGCAGACTTAGATCAACCATATGTACAAGCTACCCCACGGTTTGAGTTTTGTTTAATACAGGCTTCCACTCTATGCAGTGCAGTAGTTTTCCACTTGCCCTCCGTGTGCATGGCCTCATTTCTTCTGGTTGAGGACTCTCTTCTTTTGGTGACTCTCTGCTTTAGCAAGCACAGTGTCCTTCTCCAGAGAAGGCTCCTACCTGATGATGCATCCAAAGTCTTGAACACTGTTCTGTGATGCATAGGCGTTTCATTGGCTAATATTTGAAAGCTGATGAGCCTGCGTCCCATTCTAGTCTACTTTAATCTAGTCGCTCTGCTGAAATCAGTCCACTCTGGGTGACCCTGCTGGTTATTTGAAATGCCAATGACACACCTTCCAGCGTCACAGCCACACACAAGGTTGTGCAGCAAAACACACTGATGGGCGCTAACATACATTAGTGGTGGTGGTGGTGTTAGGTGCCATCAAATTATTTTTTTGACTCATAGTGGCCCTATGTTTTGAATGCTTTTCTTGGCAGTCATCACTCTGGAAGGGACTCTGGTGACACTGTGGGGTTGAAATGGGGCTGCTAAGAACTACAATGTTGGTGGTTCAAAGATCCACCTTTCTGCTCCTGTGCAATTTCCCAGTCTTGGGAACCCTAGATGGCACTTCTCCTGGATTCTGAAGGGTCACCATGACTCAGAACTGATTGGATGACAGCCCCCTACCCCACCCCAGACCCCCAGATGTTTTTCATGTAGAGCAATTACATGGGTTTGATCTGCCAATATTTGGGTTAGCAACTGGTTATTCAGCCCCTCACATCGCCAGGTTTCCTTGTTATGGGTAGGTGCTGTGCAGTCAGTTCTGCCTCCAAGCAACGCTTCGTACAACAGCAAATCCCTGTCTGATCTCTGCCATCCTCACAATGGTGCTTATTTTTAGCCCATCCATGCTGCCCATCCATGTGTTTATTACATGTGTCTAATTGTGCATTATACGGAACATTACATTTTTCCCATTCACTTCTGAACTCACAATCCTTAATATGCTGTCAAGTACAGGAGGATTGCATTTGTTGTCAATTGAGTTCCTGAAGAGATCAATGAATAAATAGGAACCCAGAAGATTATTTTAATGTGCAATTCTTTTTTTTTACCCAATTGCATGAGGTTGTGTAAGACAAAAGCCAGATGGAGCTGAGAAAATAAAGGAGTAGGAAGTACAAATACAGTGAGGTTTGGGAAGGAACCATTGTCAGTTTGTCTTCCATGGGCTAATCCACAGGAGTTTCCCTGCATCTAGACTACAGTTAACAAACACAAAAGCTTAAACCGGTACAGATGTGCAGAGGTACTCAAGTGGAGAGTCATCACCTGGGAAGAGCAGCAGCTTTGCCAGTGAGGAAAGCCCATCTGTTTGGGTCCTGAGCAGTTATTTCATTTCCTGTCAATCACTCATACACTGGAGGAAAGATGATAGAAAATCTAATTGTGTAAATGACTGGTGTTTATAATTCTTCCTCCCCACTGGTTTGCAAGTCATCATCTTTGGGCTCTACTGAAGAATCAGCATTCCTTGTAGACAAAGAGTTATAAGTACACTTTCATATTGTACATGGATTCTACGTAAATACTTTTAACAGCTGTAAAAAGAGGATACAGGGAGAAATGAGTCTGCAAATGACAATATAACCCAAACAGAGGAACACATCCTCACTCAGCAGGACACAGCAAGATGTCCTCAGCCCTCTGGTGAGCCCTCCTCGACTGAGACCTTTGCTGCTGTGATATCTTACTGCTAGGAACATCTGTGTACACAATATAGTATCTTCTTATATGCATGTAATGCCTTATATCTTCAGCTATTGTATCTTAGCTCCCAAATGATTCTTTCTAAGTATATCTAAGTTCTTCAACATTCAACATTTAATGGACTGTTGAAAAACTGGAATCCATGGATGGCTTAAAATGTAGTGAGAAAGCATGCCAGGTGGCTTTGCTTTGGGGGTTATTGTTATTATTGTTGTGGAGGGGAAGGAGCAGTGGTGGTTCTGCAGTAGATTTTGACCTAAGATTCCAGTTTTATCTCCAGAAAATGCACCTCATCCCTGCATACCACTCTTCTATCAGTGAAAGCTTATTTTGCTGGTGTACAGGTTTCGGCAGGGCCTCTGGACTAAGATGGATTAGGAAAAGAAAGGCTTGATGCTCTATTTTTAATAACAGTCCAGTGAAAATCGCACAAATCATGACGGTCCATCTGCAACTGAAGCTGGTGGTAGTGCAGACCAATGAGAGTTTGTTTCCCATGTACATGGGCTGCCATGTGTCTAGACTCTGAAGACTTAGTGACCATTTGAGAGGAGTCACCTTGAGTGGTCTGCTGGTCTCAACACCAGAAGGGAAATTCCTTGGGCAACAGAATTTAGGATTGCAAGTATGACAGCAAGACTACCACTATGAGGGGTAGGGCTAACCTAGAAGATTCCACCCCCAGGTGGACTTATGTGTTGCACTCATCTGCAGTGCATGGAGATGCTTTGCTTGTGAGCAGGAGGAGAGAAAACCAAACTACAAACTCCTCAGGGGTCTTCATTTTTCTTATCTTGCTCTTCACAGCCATTGATCCAATGCCAACTATGTTAGTCTGGGTAGACTAGAGGAACAAATTTCATAGACTCACATATGGATATAAGGAAAAGGTTTATATACAAGAAGAATGGGACATTGAGAAAGCATACCAACCCAGTCCCGTTCAGAGTCATAAGTCTGATATTAGCCCATATGCCGATACCAGTCAGTGTCTCCTTCCGACTCAGGAAGTCACAGGTCAGTGGGTGCAGAATCCCGGCACTGGCAGGGGTCTCCCCATGGCTCCTCGCTTCCAGGGCTCAGGGTCCATCAACAGCATCCAGTGGTGACAGAAACAAACTCATCGATGGCAGGGGTCCCCACGTGTCCTCTCCAGCTTCAGAGGTCTGACTCCATCAGGGCAAAGCTGTGTGGCTTCTCCTGCGGCTTCATCAGCTTGTCAGATGCTACCATCCTGTCTTGTCCGTGATTCATCGTCTCTGGGACTAACTCCCAACAACTGGAGAAGATAGATAGCATCTCATCTTCACGAGGGTAATATCGCGAGGTTTCCCAGACATATCAGGAGAAAGCCATGTCCACACGGAGGCCTCATTGGCTACTCAATGGCTATCTCCAGATTAAGAGGCGAGACTCCACCCCTACATCTCAATCATGAAATTAACATAAGCACATGACTGCCCCACCCACTCATAGCACTCCTGCAGAAGAGAGTACAGCTGCCTCTGTGGTTTCAGGGACTCTGACTCTTGATAGGAATAGAAAGTTTCCTCTTTCTCTGATCAATCTACTGAAAATAAGGATAGGGAATATACATGTATACATAGGGATGCTCCAGGAGTCTGGGGGTCCTAGTGAAACTAATACTCTTTCAACTATGTCCCTCCTGAGATGTGCGATCTCAGGGAGGAGATGATTTGCAGGTCGTTTCGTGGAGTTTCAACCTACTAGTTGCCGCTTATGAAAAAGATGAGGCTGTCTACTGCTGTAAAGGGTTCAGAGGCTCCGAAGCCCCGTCTCGGGTTGCTAGGCATTGTAATTACCTTCAATGGCAGGGAGTCTCTAAAAAGTGAAGTTTGCTGGGATAAGAGAAGCTGGGAGTAGCCAGCAACTCCAAGAGGTTGACTTCAATGCACCCATATGAAGGGGGTGAAGGGGGGAGGCATCATGAAACAAGGAACCATGAAGCATGTATCAAATTTTCTCTCTCTTTGGAGATGTTCAACAATAGTTGATCATTTAATGTTTGAAAAGAAATCATGAAGTAGGTCACATAAAAGTATTCTTAACTATCCAAACATTAATGATGTTTTTTAAGTATGCATATCTGGTTATTCCTGATATACGTTAAAGGGCTTTGCAAGTGTGGACTATTTGTTTCTTTTCTTCCTTTTTTTTTTTTTGCCTTAAATGAATGTGGCTTTTGCATTTTGTTGCCGAGTTAGTTGATTATTTCAAGCCTCTTTGGCAAGAGTGTCTTGGCTGAGAATACGGCTGGCATGGAAATGTTCCTTAGGGAATGAGGAAATGGAAGTAGAATGGAAGCATTGTGAACTGCTAGAATATTTTTCTTTTCAGACAGCATTGCTGTTTTATTGGTGGAAGTAACCATGGAATTTGATAATTAAAAGAAAGAATAAGCAAAATTCTAGGCGACAAGAAGTGAAAATTTTATAAAACGTCATGTCAAGCATGAATAATATCTTGAACACTCAATTCATTGGCCTTGATATGCTTCGTCCTAGACCCCTGCTGTAATTGTATTTCAATGTCTGAAAGCTTACACGCTTGCAAAAAAAAAAAAAGATATAAGGAAGAATTGCCTCAGAACTTTTTTTCTTGCTCTTATAATAGCAGATCATGTGGTCATAAAATATTCATGGGTCCACTCCAATAACCAGTCTCTTCATATTGTTTCACATGGAAAAACAAAAATCAAAACACCTATCTCAGAACTGAGAGTAATCATTTGAGTAGTTACATATTTGTACTAACAGTTATACTAATGATGGGATATATATATACATATATATATCAATGCACACTCAGACTTTCTTGTTATAGCTGTGTTATTTTAAAAGAAATGGGAGAATGGTATCTCAGTCAATCAGCTTTGCCTGATAATTATTTCAGGGAGGAACATCATAATAATTATTATCAGTTCTTCCTAACTATGTAATTAGCCCATTGTGTGGGGTATGGCACGCTCTCATGTAGATGGATGATCATTGTAGAACAAAAGCTTTGAGACCCCAGGGCCTTGAGAGGAGAAAAGAGAAATGGTGGGGAGAAACTCTGGTTCCTCGCCCAGAGTTAGACTAGCACTCTCAGAGGACCTGGAGAGCAAGCCAGTGGATTCTGTTTGTAGAATACAGAATAGAAGCCTTTCTCATTTTTGTTGTGACAGTCCTGTGTCTCTGACCCTGTTTGGACAGCGTGACACCAGGCGACGTGATTGGGCTTGCTTAGCATCTGTGATTGGATACAGTAATGAACAATTTTTCCTGTTTTATTCCATCAGGCGATGGCAAGAGAATGTACTTGTAGAGATTTCTGTGGGCATTGTCCAAGAAAGATCAATGGCAGGGAATTGACGTAACTCACGGGGGTATTCTGAGACCAAGAAGAGTCTCTTCCCTAAATGCTCTTTCATGAATCATTTCCCTAGCCAATGTATATTAGAGATTCTAAGCCAAAAAAGAAAGAAAAGAAAAATGCATTACTTTCAAGTTGATTCTAACTCACAGCAATCCTACAAGATACAATAGAAGTGCACCTAGGTTTCCAAGTTTGTGAATCCTGTGGAAGCAATCTTGCTCCCAAAGAGTGGTTGGTGGGTTTCTACAGCTGACCTTTCAGTCAATAGTCGGGTGTGTCAACTACAACACTTCTAGTGCTCCTTTATATTGGCCAGTAGGACTTGTTTATAGTTATTGTGCACCATGAAATGATATTTCTGTGGCAATATTTGCTAAGCGTATTGTCTGATATACTTGGATTATTATGATTGCACCAGCTAGTCAGTGAAAAAATGACCATATGATATCTTTTAAAAATGTTAACTGCAAAGATCCACCAAGACAGGCATGTCTTGCCCCTTGTCCAGCTCTGTGTCTCCATTTTCTCTGGATGGCGTGCATTCTTGCCCTTTATGTGGATGATATTTTTCCTAATATCAAAGTCCTCTTGTGATGATCCTTGGCTGGATCATCGTATTCTCAGTTGACTTTTTTGATCCATGATATTTCCTTATGCATTGACTTGTGTCTTGGCATGGAAAGCAGGTCCTATAGCATGGCTTTCATTGGGCTGTCTCAGATCTGTGCTTTCTGGTATGAAGGTGCCCTCATTAGGGACCCAGCAAGCTTTCCATTGTACATTTAGTTGTTCTTTCCCCTTGTAGCCCTATATACCATTTAGGATGCAGAGACTGTCTACGGCCATACAATCCTGAATGCGACCGATCTCATCTGATCACAGACGTTAAACAGGGTTGGACCTGGTTAGTACTTAGATGGGAGAATGCAGAGACCAAAGAGGACATATGTATAGAATCAAACATTTATGTCCAGGTCCATCCAGAATATCTTCATTGTCTAGAAATCCATTCATGTACATATATTCTGTGTATATTGCCCTAGTCAGCCATTGCAATAGTATGCTGTATAGGTATCCTACCCATTTTGCCTTTAAGGAAGGCAAAGGACTTATCATAGTAGTAGGTCTGGTTGGTTTATCATTTAGGAGTTTTCTGGGTGGGACAAATGGTTTGTTCTGGACTGATAACCTAGAGGTTGGTGAGTCAAAGCTACCCAGAATGCCAAGGAAGGTAGATTTGGAGTTTGCTCCCTTGGGGTGACAACCAATGACATTGCTATGGAACAGTTCCCACAGTGTAGCACATGCCCTTTTGGTTGTCTGAGTCAGGCCTAACCCATAGCACCCCTGTACACAGCAACAGGAAACCCTGCCTGCTCTCGTGTCATCCCCACAATTGTTCCCATTCCTGATGCCCTTGTTGCAGCCACTAGGTCAATCTGTCTTGCTGATAACTCTCCTCTTTTTCACTAACTCTCTGCTTTCCCATGTAGGAGCCCTTCTACAGGGACTGTTCTCTCCTGACAACATGTCCATAGTCCTGAGACAGAGTCTCACTGTCCTTGCCATTAGTTGGAATAAACTTGTCAATGTGTAGCCCTAATTAAATGAGACCTGTGCATCCGTGTTTACTTGCTACTGTATTAAATTATAACTTAACAAAGAGGTCTCCAGGATGCCATATTAAAATGTTTTCTTTAAGCAATGTCAAGAGTGTGCTTGACATGATGTAGCGGTAACAGAGTGTGGCTACGTGAGAATGGGGAGGTAGACACACTAGTGAAAGGATATAATTCAAATTGGTTGCCTAATGGAAGATTATTTAGAGAAACAATTTTTACATGAGAAGCCCAGGACCCAGTTACCATTACAGAAATGAAAAACAGTGAAATGATAAGTCAATGACACTTATCAGCACAGTAATAAAATGCCCAAATAAAATCCATTTGTATACATGTTTAAAAGAATCATACCTATACAAGTTTGCTCCAGATAGGTGAAGAATACTTCACCCTTGCAATTGTTGTTAGTTGCTGTCCATTTGGACTTGGATTCATGGTGACCCTATGTACAATTGGACAAAAGGCTGCCCATTCCTGTGCCTTCTCCTTGGCCCACTGTGGAATAGATTGTTTTGATCCGTAGGAGTTTCATTAGCTGTTTTCCCAAAACCTTCCCAAGCCTTCTCTCCTCATGCATCTTCATCTGGAACTTTTGCTAAATTGATCTAGTGTCATAGCATTACACAATCTATCACTGATAGGTGATGGCTGATTATGAGGTGCTTTGGCTGGGAATGACACCCAGCTCTCCCACGTGGAAGGTGTGGATTCTACCACAGAACCACCACTGCCCCTGGCTCAACACTAGAGATCAAATGAATGAAATCCCACCAGCTGCTTCGAGGGAGAAAGAGGACGCTGTCTACTCACCTAATAACTTGAGGCCTTAAGAAACCATGGGGAATGTTGTACTCTGTCCATAGAATTGATATGAGCCAGAATTAACAATGAACTCAATGGCACTTTTGAAGTGATTTTTGTGTGTGTGTGTGTGTGTGTGTGTGTGTGTGTGTGGCATCACTGCCTTGGTGGGAGTAGGAAGCCCAGCCTTGCTCCTGAAGAGCTGCTGCTGGATTTGAACCATCTATCTTGTGGGCCGCAGTCCTGCACACAACCATTCCGCCACTGGGACTCAGCCTAGTGTATGCATATTAATAAGAAGAAATGCTATGGTCATTCAGCAGGTGACTCAAACATATTTGATAAATGGTTTACAAAAGAAATGTTAGCAGAGTAACATAAGGAAACATTGGTTAGCATGTCAAAACATTTCTTACCAGAAATAACATATTTAAGAATAACTTTTTAAAATCTGCACTGGTTATGCCTTCTATCACTGTAATGTCCAACACTGTACTTGAGATGCTACACCATCCTTAGCCAGGAGTAAGAGAGATGGGAAGGAATCGACACAGCATTGTTTGTGGATGTATATCGAACAAGCCCAAGGGAATAACTGAGAAACTATCACTAATAAAATGAGCCCATTAAGATTCCCAGATCCAATCTCTAAATACAAAAATCAATAGCCTTTCTATACATCTGCCACAAATAGCTAGAAAAGGCAGTCTCCTCCACAGAATCAAATAAGATGTATAAGTGAAATCCGAACCATTTCATACAGATGTATTAGGGAATGTTTTGTGGAAGTGGACCAAGTTGCTCAAAGGAAAGGAATGTTCAAGTTAGGTTCAGGAATGAAAAGGCTACCTATTGTATAGAAAGGAAGTATGTTTCCAATATGCACATTTCACATCCTTCCCTAGTGAAAACCTCAACAAAAGTTTTTTTAAAGTAAATTAATAATAATTATAGCTCTCAAATGCCCATGCAAGCTTAAGGCAACAAAGCAATCCAAGACAATTTACCAAATAATAAGAAGACAACACATGCACTGGCACTATGCTGTTTTTGTTTCTTTTATGAATGATCTAATTAAATTCTAAAATGATCATATAAAGTTCTAAAATGATCATATAAAGTCTTTAATCAAACACAGACATAGTTGTGTGAGATTATCCTATATGGGAGAGAGAGTAGGAACTTTTGAATCAGTGATATTTTCTGAGTGTTGTATCATTGATTTTCTACAGAAAGATTTGCTGTATCCATATACACACTAAAAAAAAGTTTAAAAGTATTGAACAAAATGATATTGTTTCTTGTTCTTAAGGTGGTGTTGAGTTTGTTCCAAAATATGGTGATCCATGTCCCACAGAACACTGCACAGTCCCGCCCCATCCTTACAACTGTTATGCTTGTGCACATTGTTGTAGTTACTTTGTCAGTCCATTTCATGAAGGAATTTTCTCTGTTTTACTTGCGCTCAGCTTTACCAAGCCTGATGTTCTTTTCCATGGACTGGTCTGTCCTGATCATTTATCTAAAGAAGTGAGACTATGACTCATTAGGCTTGTCTCTAATGAGCATTTAGACTTCTCCTCCTCCAAGAGAGATCTGATTGTTTTTCTGACAGTCCATCTATCTTTCAATATTCTTCAACCACCCCAAAATTCAAATGACTCAAGTCTTCTCGGGTTTTTGTCTTCACATCATATGAGGTGATGGAAAATACAATTGTTTGGGACAGGTTAGCCTTAGTACTCAAAGTGACACCTTTGCTCGGAACACTCTTAATGAGTCCTTTCTATCAGCTGTACATAGTGCAGTTCATCTCTTGATTTTCAGATGGCTGCTCTCATGAGTATCGATAGTGGATCTGAGTAAAATGAAATACTCGACCAGATCAATCTGTTCTCTGTTTTAGCTTGAGATTGTCTTTTGCTTCAGGTTTAAGAATTTTGTTTATATTGAATTGCAATCTACACCAAACACTGCATATTTTGATCTTCATTTAAGTAAGTGCTTCAAGTCCTTTTCTGTTTTAAACAAAGGAACTTGGGTTTTCTGTGTATCGCCGGCTGTTAATGAACCTTCCTGAAATCATGGCACTATGTTCTTGTTATAGTTCAACGTTATGGATCATTTCATTTGTATCCTTAGAAAACTGTATGAAATAAAAACTCAAAAGGTGGAATTGTTGTCTCTCAGAATACTGATCATCCAAGTGAATAAATTTCTAAAGATATTTCCATTTCTCAATTCCTTCCCTTCAGAATTCTGTGCCTTTTGATTTTAACCATGTCAGTATTGGCATCCTCAAGGACTTAGATTATGCCCCTTTGAAGTGTCCCCCCTCTCGAATTTGGAAACAAAAGGAAATCAGAAGAAATAAGATTTTGGCTGTAGGGTAGATGAGATGAGATTTCCCAATGAAATTCTCTTAAGACAGCCTTTGTTATCCTTGAAACAAATGAACAGGTGATTGGTCACGATGGGAGAAAAGCCTGTTCCCCAGTATGGCACTATTGGCCCTTTTATTCACCAAGTCCATTTTCCACTTCTTAAAACATTTTCTTAGTATGCTCCAATAATCCTTCTTTACCCTTTAAAAAATTTATCAAGATGACCACTTTGCAATGAAAAAGTCACTTGGTTTTCCTTTTGTTTTGTGAATTGGGAGGATGTTTGTGGAAAAAATCAGTTTTCTACTCCCCAATCCATACACCATGTGTTTCATGCATTTGATCGCAATCACCACAATGTATGATCCTTTATGCCACTTCCTCTGGTGTTCCCTGCTTCTATTCTTCCTTCATCCTCCTTCCTGCCATCTGATGTCTGTTCTTGGGCAGATCCATCTCTTTTGACCTCAAAGGGTGGAATATTTTGAAGAATGTATTCCGCACTAAATGTATTGCTCACTATGGAGACCTTTCTATTGTTTGGTTGAAATTGAGCCATGAGAATGAGTTCCTTAGTTCATTTCCAGATCTGAAGTTTGCCTAAGGATCATCTAGTCTCTGGGATTCTACTGCTCTCTCTTTTTTTCTGATACTGAGTTTTGCCCCACATTTCTTCCCACTCTGTCTAGAATCTTCTCTTATATAACTTTTACAGTAGTCAGTAGTTACAGCCAGGCATCATCTAGTCATTCTGGTCTCAGGATGGTGGAAACTGATGTTCACATGATCCATTAATCCATTGGAATAATAGTTTACACATCTTTAATTTTCTTCACTCTTCTTTGCTCCGGGCAATAAGATACCTAAGATGACAAGTTACAAGCTTTTAATACCAGTCATTACCACAAAAAAGAGAAGCAGAATATTGTCTTTTTTCTAGCGGTTGTTGTTGTAGTTATAGGCCTTCAAGTTGGTTCTGATGTACAGCAACCCTATGTACACAAGAATGGCATACTGCCCTGTTCTGTGCCATTCTCACAATTCTCACAATTGTTGCTATGCTTGAGCCCATCTGTGCAGCCACTGTGTCAATATATCTTGCGGAAGGTCTTCCTCTTTTTTGCTGCCCTTCTGCTTTACCAAACCTGATGTCCTCCAGGGACTGCTCTCTCCTGGCAACATGTCCAAAGTGTGTGAGACCAAGCCTCACCATTCTTGCCTCTAAGGAACATTCTGATCATACTTATTTCAAGACAGATTTACTTGTTCTTTAAATAGTCCATAGTACCTGTGATCTTCTTGCCAGCTCCATAATCCAAGTGCATCAATTCTTCCTTCGTCTTCCTTATGTAAAGGTCAACTTTTCATATGACTATGAGGCAAAGAAAGGTACCATGACCTGGGTCAGACACACCTTAAACATCAAAGTAGTATCTTTGCCTCTCAACATTTTTAAGAGGGCCTGTGCAGCAGATTTACTCAGTGTAATGCATTGCTTGATCTCTTGACTTGCTTTCATGAGCATTGATTGTGGATCTAAGCAAGAAGAAATCAACTGTCTTGTGCTCATTGTTTTTGATGTCTCCTAAGACTATGGTCCCAAGCTCCCAAGTCCAAGGTGTCATTCCCTCCATGTGATTGATTAAGAAGTTTTAATATCCTAGTCCACCGTTAATTCTAAAACTAATGTGCTTGTCTTCTTGGTCCATAGTATATGTTTGGGAAAATATTGCCTGCCACAGTTGTGAGTGTTCTCCCTTTGCCTTTAATCTTTCCTGCTTGCCTTCTGAATTAGTTTCTCTTCTGAATTTAAATAATGTAGCAGATCACCTCGGAAGCCACTGTTTTGATTGGGCTTTTGATTTTCAAGGCACCTTAAGGAAATGAAGATAAGTGTCTTGCTCAGAAAGCGTGTCAATAGCTGTTGGCAGGTTGCACTGACATGTAGAAACATGTTTTTGGGGGGACAAAATTGTGCTTGTAGCAACTGGAACCCTAGCAGCTACATTTTTGGCTTCATTCTTGTAGAGGCGAGAGCAATCTTAAGGTTGATTAAAAGACTTCTTTTTTTATGGAATATGAATTATTAGAGAAATGATGAAAGTCTTTATTAACTTGGTTTAAAATGTGTATTAAAGATGAAATAAAAAGACAAATAAAAGGAATGCATGCATAAAATGTACCCATATCAATCTCTAAATACACTGGAGATAGAAAGCATAGCCACTGTAAATCAGGTGAAAAGTCAAGTGACAGCCTAGAACGTCCTGTCTTTAAAAGCAGTGAATGAACAACAGGAGTATGTAGATAATGCCCATGAATGTGTTTTTTAAAAGGTAGGCAGTATCGTAAAATATCAGAAATTATGAGGAGGATATCCAGAGAAAGAATCCTCAGGCTGGACCATGGACCTCACTGACCCTGACAAAGTGAATGCAAGTTTTACTTATCAAATTCTCAATCTTTAGTTGGATCATATCAAGATTCCAGGAATATGTCAGAAAATTGGTCCTCATAGAAAGTGCTCGTGAGTATGTCATTCAGAACAGCCAATTGGGAGGACAATTTGATCTTAAACAACAACAATAACACCTTAATATGCACCTCTCTCCTAATATATTTCTCTTTCCTAGATCAATGGTTGTTTGCAGCAGCCACAACAACAGCTGAGTTAGAAATCCCTAGCCTTGGCCCTCCACAAGACATACCCAATCATAAATGTTAGCAAGTTTTAGCAAGCCTAAAGGGCCATGCCAAAGTTTAAGAACAAATATAAGACCCCTAATTATTCCCTGAGGGCAAAGATTAGCCACAAGGGAATATCAGAATTTCAAATTCACCATTTTCTCTCTATTGGAGAAAGATGTATCTGGCTATTTTTGTAAAGGTTAACAGCTATGGAAACTATCGAGGAATTCTGTTTTAATCCCACAGGGTCAGTGTGTTAAAATCAGCTCTTTGGTCAGGGTTTGGTTTGGTTCTGGTACTAGGCTTTGATTAGGGCAAAGATCAGGGGATGTGCCATGCCTGCAATGGAAGACTTTTACAACTAAGAAAGTATGGGGAGATCTGTCCTTCGTCACCAGGTGCTTTGTTGTCAATAAAACCAGCTACCAGCCATGGAGAATACCTTTTTATGTAAATGACTGTGACTCAGGTATAATGCTTCTGTTTGTTACACAATTATCTGTGTATACCTTGAAGTTATTTTTTAATGGCAGCCAGAGAGTGTCCCGACAGTGTCGACCAAAATGATGTCTCCCGTCAAATGCATTTCTTGGCAGTCACCTCAAAACTGGGGTCAACGTGGAAGATCGGGCACACATTGATCTCTTGAACGATCTTTTAGATTTCTGTTTATGTGTGGTTTTATACCTCAAAAGTCCAAAGAAATGAAGTTTAGTTTAATTATGAATTGGAGCGATAGTTGTTACTTCTTCAGTATGTCCCATGGTCATTCGGTACATGTGGATAGATGCTCCTATAGTACGCTGAGAAAAGTGGGAATTCCACCATCCAAAAATTTGCTTCAGTCATTGCTCCTTGCTTTTATTTCATGTAACTTAAGTGCTTCTATAGAACAGAGCCTTTTAATAGAACAGGGATTCGATGACCCTTTGTTCTAGGATTGTTGCTGCTCTTTGCCAGTGAGCCTGAACCAACTCACGCCACCTTCTGGGTAAAGGAAGCACTACCCAGTCATAAGCTATCGCCATGACATTTTCTTGGCTTCAGTCCATTGTTTGCCTCTACGGCATCAGTGCATCTCATGAAGGGGTTCCCTCATTTTCTCAGTCCATTTACTCCAGCAAGTTTGGTGCTGTGTTTTTGAGATGGGTCTTCCTGAGAAAGAGGAGATAGTTTCTTTCTTAGCAGGTTCACAGTTTACATGATGACTGACTCAAAGATCTTCAACTTTCAAATTTACCCAAGAAAAACAGTTCTCAGTGATGCTGAATTTTTCTGGGTGGACAGTGGCTGTCAGCTACATGTTAAGTGTTTGAAAGGAGATTTTAAAAATAATTTTTAAAGTGCTTCTTTAAAGATGGCCTTTCAAAACCAAAGAGTACCTTAGGTGCTCTAAAAAAAGACAAAAATACTATGTAGAAAGCACCTTGAGTATGTTTGAAAGAGTGAAATGGTTGAAGGACTATTATGTGGTTTTATTGCTGAGACCACTTGAGTTTTATCTTAAAAAGTTACATACTTTATGTATTTGCTGGTGTGACAGTGGTTGTACTCTCCTTTCGTAAGCAAAAGCCCTGCAGTGGGAAAGCATCCATGGGAGAAAAATGTGGAAGTCTGCTTCTATCACTATTAGAGCCTTGGAAACATTGGGGGGACAGCTCTCCTCTGCCTTACTAGAATACTGTGAGTCAGAACTGACTTCTCTGCACTGGCAATCACTTTTGGTCAGATTAAAAAAATAATGTTAAACAGCAAAGGTGTCACTTTGAAGATTAAACTATGCTTGAGTTGATTGAGTGATGATATTTGCAATTAACTCATAGGCATATTAAAAGTAGACAAGGATCAAGTTTCCATATAAAAATGAGGTTTACTACCTAAGGATGACAACAGAAGAATTCCCTGACTTGTCTGTCAGTTGATCGTACTGTGAAGGCTTGCATGTTGTGGGGATACTAGAAGCTATGCCACTGGTATTTGAAAGGCCAACAAAGGCACACAAAGCAAGTGGGTTTCTGCAGAGCTCCCACAATAAGAAATGACCATGAAGAAGGAATCAACTACCTTCTTCAGAGAAAGTAGCTGCTGGAAACCTTATGCCTAGCTTTGAAACGTTGCCTGAAACCGAAGGCCTCATGAATGGAAGCAGAACTCTGTCAGACATATTGTCAGAAGATGAGCTCAGATCGAAGGCTACTGCAAAGGTGTCTGAAGAAGACCTGATTTCTTAGAGGGGAGTCACCCATGGTGATGTGAGTCAGTAAAGACTGTGGAGAGGTGTCTGTGGCATCTTTACTTCTGATGGGGCATGTCTCCAGGTAAAGAGAAACCAACTATCTTCTAATGATTGGGACTTAGAATGTGAGACATGAATTTAGGTAAATTGGAGGTGGTCAAAAATGAAATTAACACGAAGATCAAGATCCAAGACAGTATGCCCAAAGTATGTGAGATGAACACCCACCATCCTTTCCTCTCTGGAGTCCTCTTGCAGAACTTCTCCCAAGACAAATTTGCTTGTCCTTTGAGTTGTTGACGGTACTTTCAGCATTCTTTGCAAACACCACAACTAAAATGCATCAATTCTTTTTGATTTTGTGCATTTTCTTTAGAATAAAATATATGATAATTGAGCAAGGGAGTGGCAACGTGGACACAAAATTTTATGGCTTAGAGCTTAAGAACATGCTTAGTGCAAAGATGTACTTCCTTTATATTGGTTATTTATTGCTGTATAGCACATTACTCCAAAACTTCCTTACAGTCATAAGCATTTATTAATTTCTGGTTGCTGTAGTACATAGTTGGATGGCCCTGACTCAGGGTCCATCCAGTGTTTTCAGACAAACTCCTGATAGAGGCTACATTTTAAGGACCCGTGAGGAGAGCTGTTGAGTTCCTGTCTACTGAGGTTCACTCACATGGGTGTAAGAGGAACTTCTGCGAACCCTGCTGGCTGTGGGAGAGTGTCTCAGTGTGAACTACTTGCATGTTCTCAAAATACATAAGAGAGTGTGAATAGGACTGATCACTCTCAGTCCTTTTCTAACTCATCTCAGAAGTGAGGTAACATCACTTTCCCTACACTCTCCTGGTTAGAAAAGAATTGCTAAATTCCACTCACACTCCAGTGAGGAAAATTAACTCCCATTTTTGATAAGGAGAGTTGGTGCATTTGAATAGTGGTGCTGGAGAAGGATATTGATGGACTGCTAGAAGGACAAACAGATCTGTATCTAGAAAAGTAAAGTCTAGCGTACAAACGGATCTGTATCCAGAAAAGTAAGGCTAGCGTACAAACGGATCTGTATCGAGAAAAGTAAGGCTGGAGTACTCCAGGCAAGGATGATGGCTAGACTTCTGATATACTTTGGACTTGTTGTCAGAAAGAGACCAGTCCCTGGAGATGGGCATCACGCCCATCTTTTCCACTGGAAAAGAGCAAGATCCTCATCAAAATAGATTGACCCCGTGGGTGCCTGAGTGGCCTAGGAACAATTGTAAGGCTGGCGCAGGACAGGGCCGTGCTTCATTCTGTGGTGTAGAGGGTCAGTATGCTCCGAGTGCACTTGATGTCACCTAAGAAGAACAACTTGTAAGTAGCAATGTATTAAAGAACTATGATGATACTGGGGAACCTGACAAAAGCTTTTGGGGAACAAAATATCCATGAACTTTTCATTCCATCTGTCCAGGAGCTTTTTGAAGTCCAACTGTATCTGGGTAGTTTTTTTCAGAGAGAAAATTCTTTTGTTATCTTATGGTTATAAAGAATGTGCCCAGCAACATTTTGGTCAATTCAACATTTGTCTATGTGCAGTTCAATGACATTGATTATGCTCATCAAGTTGTGCATCTATCAAATGATTCTGTCATTATTACTAGCATTCCATGCCCTCTAATCAGTGACTCCTACTTTTCCCTTCACCTCCTGTAGCTACTAATGGTGGCTCTATGTATTATATATACTGTATATTACATAGAGCATATGTATATATATCATTATTAAACAAACTGTCTGGTCTGTGTATCTTTGAGAATAACTGTGCAGATGGCAGAGGACCGTGCAGTGTTCCATTCTGGTATGCATCGTTTCACCCTGGGTCGGAACCCAGGTAATGGCATTTAGCAACATCTTTGTGAAGTCTCTTCTAGCTAGACCAATAATGATAATGTAAAATAGCATTCAAAAAATAAGTAGTCCATATCACTGAAGTGCAAAATATTGATAATTTTGGATGAGAAGGTGGATATTAAAACCTATCACTTTCACTAATAATTATCCTTACAATATAGCTAGAATCAACAGCAATAATTTATACCTTATATTGTGTTTAAATACGGTCTCCTCTAACCTAAAATTTATTATTTGAATACTTCATAATGTTTATATATTGGTATACAGAAACTCAATTTTTAAAATTGCAGTACACTAGCAAGTGTTTAAAGATGAGAGTTTTAAATGAAAATGTGACTTTTTAAATAGCCAGCCTCTGTGTCAATCCATCGCTTTGACAATCTTCTTTCTTGCTGACTTTCTGCTTTAACAAGCAAGGGTATAAAACAATCCAAACACACTGGTGGAATAGATTATATTTATGGTATGAATGTTTTTATTCAAATTTTATTTTTAAATATATAAGGAAAAGAACATTCAGAACCCCTTGTCAAACCACTTATTTGTTTAATACCCTCCTCTATCTTGTAATCACCTGCAACTATGGCACTCAATTGACTAATTGAAGGTTGTCTCAAGTTTTTAAAGGAATAGAGGTATAGAAACTCAAGTCAAATTCATTGAAGTCAAGGACAAGTAATAGGGAATTATATATTAAATCAAGGCAAGTTTATGAATACAAGCTTCTCCCATCATTAGTGCTAGATGTACTGTAATTATTTATCAGACTATCAACGTATTGATATATAAAATAAAAAAACCCTAACCTACTGCTACCAACTCATAGTGACCCTCTCTAGCAGTGGTTCTCAACCTTTCTAATGCCACGACCCTGTAATACAGTTCCTCGTGTCCATAAAATTGCTTTGTTGCTACTTCATCACTGTAATTTTGCTACAGTTATGAGTCAGGCAACCCCTGTGAAAGGGTCACTCAACCCCCAAAGGGGTCCGGATCTGCAGGTTGAGAACCACTGCTCTACTGGGTTTCTGAGGCTATCTGTCTTTACACGAGAAGGTATCCCCCTATTTCTCATGAGGAGTAATGGATGGGTTTGAACCACAGACCTTGCTCTTAGCAGCCCAAAGCTTACCTACTAGGTTCCTTGTAACAGTGTATAGGACATTTATATATGTACTGACCAATAGCTGGAACAATGCCCTCAAACATAGCAATAATGCTGAGGGTCAGATAATAACGAGGTGCAGGATCCGGCAGTGTTTATTTTGTGTGTGGGTGTGTGTGTGTGGGGGGGGGGGTCGCTATGCGTCAGAATCCACTAGACAGCACCGAGCAGTAGCATACAGGGAGAAGAAGCTGGGTATGAAGTTTCAAGGGGCACCATACGAAGTACTGTACATATATTATACCCAGAATATAATATTAGTGATGCTATAACAGTCTTGCTAGAAAATGTCAGCAAGTTTTATTAAAACTTACCAGAAAATAGCCAGCCATGTTCTCATACTTCTTATCAAATTAAGGGATGTATTTCTCATTCAAAATAGTTTGCTCATTTCCAAGAAATATTTTTCATGATAAGCTAATAGTTTTCCTAGAATTAAAAATAATGATGCTTAAAAGGTAGAAAGTTTTCTTGAATAAACATTTTTCCCTTGAAAGGATTCAATGGAGAGAAATAACTGTGAGTAGTGGCGAAGGATTAAACTTTTACCCTTGAGTTAATATTTGTAATATGTAATATTCACATATATTCCTAATGCTCTTTTGAGTCAAATAGAGCATTTTTTCAAAGATTGTGATGTAACCACCAAACCAGACTCAGGGTGAACGAGTTCATGCTGACTCAGTAAGTTCCTGGGGTTGTAACTCCTGGGCGTGTAAATGTGCATTTAAATATAGTTACATATATTTCTAATGGTTCCCATATCTTAAACCTTACTTATTTCCAATTGTTTTCATACCTTCAACCTTACTTATTAGCAGAATACTTGTATATAAATGTGTATGTATAGAGGGAAAAAAAGCCCTAAGACTTGAAATTGAAGTGATTTGGCCCTATTTCTATTATTGAAAATGTTCCCTGCCAACCAACACCTGTAGTTGTGCCACTGACCCAGAGGTAAAGTCCTGTTTGAGAAAACATTTTGTGATGGCCAACAGGAAGATAAGCCAGTTTTTGTTGTTGCTTTTTTTTTTTTAAATCACTCTGTGGTGATTTTCTATCTGGAAAGAAAGAGCTCAGATTGGTGTGCTTGAATTGCAGGTGTCATTAAACAAGCATGAGCACAGCAGGCTAGCAGCCCTGACTGCAGCCTGGTTCTCAGCATCCTTCTCTGTGGTTCAGCTCTCCTATTCACTACTTCACCATGAGCCCTGTCCTGTCCTCGCTGCCAGGTCTCTGCAGGGTGCCCGGAGTCAGCTGTCTTTTTTGGATGTTGCTGAGAGAAGTTGCCGACTCCAACTGTCAGGGCTTCAGAACATCCCCTTTCATGTTGTGTGTCTGGAGGGGGCCATATTCATTGTTTTGTTTTGTTTTACTTGCACAAGGTTCATTCTATTCATCTGTTTTTGAAAACGCACACACACACACACCTATTGAGAACTGGTGTAGCAAGCAGGAACAAACTGTCGATCTTTCTCACAATGAATCAGTAATGGAAGCAGAGGGGTTAAAAGCTACAGTACAAGGTGATGAGTATCTACTGGCGGAGATGGGCTGGGGAGAAATGACTTATCTAATGTTTCCAGGGAGGAACCCAGGTGCAATGGTTAAGCACTTGGCTAGAGACCAAAGGGTCAGTGTTTCCATCCTACCCACTGCTCCTCAGGAAAGTTAGAAGAATCTGTTTTCATAAAGATTTACAGTCTCACATACCCTGTGCAACAGTTGTTTTCTGTTTCATAGTGTGACTAGGAGTCGCAATGGACTTGATGACTATAAATACCTTCTCCCGGAAAAATGAGAACAGCATCTAAAAGTAGCTAAGTCAAGAAGAGCTGACAAAGACCTCCTAAGAACACCAAAGTCAGTAATGTGAAGAACAGAACTGCATAGAGAACAATCGTAGCAGCCTGCTCTTGGGACAAAATGTGCACTAAAAATGGCGAGAGACCAAGCTGGACAGTGAGAGAGGATAAAACAGGAGGCCCATTTCACATCAACAGTTGATTATATCTCTGTGATTTTTTAAAAAATTTAATCAATAAATTATAAACCTGTGTTTCCCAGTCTTGGTTCTGGACTGTACCTCAAAATTTAATGCAACCCTACTCAAGATTATTAAACCAGAAATATGTGATAGTTCCAGACATTGACCCCTCTCCACCCCTCTCGCCTTTACAAGGTGCAGCTGAGAGTTTTGTCTATGAGATTGTTTGTATTTGTGCTCATTTGATGTGGCAAGGCCCTGGTCTGTCAATGCTGATCCATGTTGACCTACATCTGGAAGTTCTTCAGTTCCTCAGATCCAGATTCTAGGCTTGGTGAGAGTTGAAAACAGCCTGTGTTAGGGAAAGGTCTTGGGCAAGATAAAAATTGATGACATTCATATATGACATTCATATCAAGAAAGCAACCCATCACAGTCAAAATTAAGTTCCTGGATCCAATTCTGCCTGGAGCACCCTTTACATTCACACTGCTAGTGGTGGATAAAGCAGGAAGTTGGAGCTGTGAGATCATAGGTCAGTGGAACCAATGTTCTCAGGAGCATAGCAGGGCGCCACAGCTGCCAGGGGTGGCAGGTTGCCTGGGCAACCTGCCTCAGCCCCCAAGTCAGACATATAATCCAAGCAATCAGGAAGACAACACAGTGAGAGAGAGAGAGAGAGAGAGAGAGAGAGAGAGAGAGAGAGATCAGTGTGTCTAATTAAAAGGCCAGACTCCCAAGTAGGCAACATCAGACAGTGACCTAATTGACAGGTTGAACTCCACCCCTATTTCCACACAGGTTCAGGTTGACATACAGTCTAACTCTCTTCACTGCCCTCGGTACATGTGAGCACAGATACTGTTATGTGGAATGCCCTCCAGTCTTATCCTGAGTCATAGCACCTCCAAGTGACAGAGGAGAATTCCCTCTAGTGTTTTTCAGCCTGTTACTTCTACAGATGAGATTGCCAGGACTTTTCTCCAAGGGGAAGTGAAAGGTAGATTCAAACTGCTGACAGATCAGTGAGCATCTGAGTGCTCAACCCACTGGTGACCATGGCGCTATTAGACTGACTTAATGTGTGGGATGAGATCGAATGTTCAGACCGTGAAAGTCCTGAATACTGTGCTAAAGAGAATGCTTTTTATCTACTTAGATACAGAGTTGGTTTGTGTCTTTTTTAAAACTTAATTTATTCCATTTAAAATGGGTTAAAATGATGGATGACCCAACTGAGCAAATTAGTGAGCATTAAAGATTGGATAAGGTCAGCAGCTATTATTTCAGCTTTACATCTCTTGAAGACAATTAACATTGGATTTTAAGCATAAACTTTTGAATACTTACAGATAGCAGTATTCTATAAAATAACGTCTACTGTATATTTATTAGAAAATCAGCTGTGTTAAGTTAAATGCCTTCTTGGTACATACACATACGTATCTTATTGTGATGCTGAGCACTGAGTCATTTTTAACACATAGCAGTCATGTATGGCATGGTAGAACGACTCCTTAAGGTTTTTGTAGCTGTAGTCCTTACAGAATGAGATCACTATCCCTTTCTCTCTGGAACCTGTAGATGGCTTCTAACCTCCAACCTTACTTATTTATTAGCCACTTAGCCTTTAACCACCTAATAATAATATATTGAAACCCAAGCCCATTTGTGACATGAATTGGTCCCTAAGCAACCACATTTTAGGATTTCTTTCTACCCTTCACATTGAAACTTAAAAACTCACGCTGCCATCAAGTTCATTGCTACTCATGTTGACGCTATAGGACAGGGTAGAAATGCCGTGTGGGTTTCTGAGACTGTTAGGGTTTCATGGGAGTTGAAAGGGCTATCGTTTTCCTAAGGAGTGACTGGTGGTTTCGATATGCTGACCTTGCAGTTAGCAGCTCAATGTCCAGTTACATAAAGTAACCTTCCTAGAGATTATGCACTCTGTCAGTGTTGTTCTTAGAAGCATTTCTGGGGTCATGGTAACTTGTTGGACAGTGGTTAAAACTGAGCAAGGTCAGCACCTCTGCAGGAGAAAGATGGAGCTTTTTGTTCCTATGAAGAGTTAGAGTCTTAGAAAAGCACAGGGGCAATTTGCCCCTGCTTTATAAGGTCACTGTGAGTTGGAATCAATTCTGTAGCTCGTTCAAACTCACTGCCGTCAGGTTGATGTTAACTTCTAGTAACCCTGCAGGACACGGTAGAACTGGCCCTTTGAGTATCTCAGACTTTAACTATTACAGAAATAAAAATAAAACAAAAAACCCTCCTCCCTCAGAGCAGCTGGGATTTTCAAACTGTTGACCTTAAGGTTAGCAGCCCCTTGTGTAACTACTGTACCACCAAGGCTCCTGATTCAATGGCCATGCGTATTTTGATTTTTGTTTTGGTCCTCGCCCTTAGGTGCAGGAGCCTGTGGTGGTACAGTGGTTGCATGTTGGGGTCTTAAACACAAATTGAATGGTTCAAACCCTTCAGCTGCTCTGTGGGAGGAAGGTGAGGTCTCCTATTCCCATAAAGAGTTACCATCTCCGCCTCAGAAATTCACAAGAGCAGTTCTATGTGTTGGGTCTGTCCTGAATGTCGCTATGAGTCAGAATCAACTCGATGGCAGAAATATTTTGATGAAAGTAATTTTCCTGTAGTCTGGAGTATGGGAAATACCTGTAAATGCTATATGAACTTCTTTTCCTGTGATAAATTTATATGATATGTCAAAGCCAGGGGGACTTTCTCAGGTAGACTGACTGACTGACTAACTGACTCTCAGGTAATCCAAAGGGAAATTTTATATGTGGGCAAATGTAATCAAATGAGTTCTTTCGAAGAGAGGATAGGAATTTCTACTCCCATAAAGAGTTACAATCATGAAAACCCATAAGCACAGTTCTACGGTAGAACTATGGTCCCTATGAATTGGCATGGACAGAATGACATTGAGTTTGAGTTGAATTTTGAGTCCTTGGGTGCTGTCCAAGGTAGCATAAACCCATGACCTTAACTTGAAAGGAAGGCTTGGAGAACAGTCCACTCTGACACATGTTATTAAGCGGGTTTCAGAACATCTTGGTGAAAACAGAATAATCTCTTTTTTCCATGAACTTAAAAAAAATCATTCTTATAACAATCCATACATCAATTGTATCAAGCATATTTGTACATATGTTGCCATCATTATCAGGCTTCTCTTTCTATCCTCCTTTCTTTACTCCCACCCCATCGATAAATTATAAATTATTACTATTTTCTTTCTTACACTGCCTACAGTCTCCCTTCCCTTACGGTTTCTTCCCTAGTCCTCTCCCCACCTTTTCCCCTACTCCTGTTATTGCTATTCCCATTTCTGTTTCTGAATGTTTTATCTGGCCTAGATTCCATGTTTCCTGAACTCCTTTCTCTACCTGTACACATGCTGTGGCATACCCCACAGTGGAAGGCAGGACTGGCGACATAATAGGGGGGAGTGAGGAAGCCTCAAAGAACCAGAATATGGTGTGTTTCATCAGTGCTGTACTTCACCCTTGTTAGCTCATCCTTTCCTCCTGTGAGGGGATATCCCATTTTCTACTGATGGGTTTTGGGTCACTGCTTGTACCCCTTGTTCTCAAGAGCAACTTGTTTTTGTTTGTGATCTTCTGATGCCTGTAACCTTATCTAGTTGACACTTCATGGTTGCACAGGCTGATGTGCATCTTCCATATGGGCTTGTTGTTTCTCTGCTAGACGGCTGCCTTTAAGACCCCAGGTCATTCTATCTGTTGATAGCTGGGCACCATTAGCTTTCTTCACCACATTTGCTTTGCAACCATTTTGTCAGTAATCGTGCTGGGAGGGTGAACATCACAGAATGTCAGGTTGTTAGAACAAAGTGCTCTTGCATTGAGGGAGGGCTTGAGTAGAGGTCCAAAGTCCATCCCCTTCCTCAATGTACTGCCATATGAATATATGTACGTACCTCTGCCAATAATCCTATTTTATGAATTAATATATTTACATAAGTACACACTGATGTGTATACTCTAGCCATAGTTTTGCTTCCTAGATCTTTCCGTTTACCTTCTAGCCATAGTTTTGCTTCCTAGATCTTTCCTTTTACCTTCTAGCTATAGTTTTGCTTCCTAGATTTGCTTCCTAGACCTTTTACCTTCCTCTTTTCTCACCATCACCCTTGCCCTTCTGCCTCTTAGTAATTCCTCTCTGCTGTTGCTCCAACACCACTGGGAACTCTACATCCCCCTTGTTGTTGAGTTCCCCTGACGAAGGCATGGTTTGCTCACTGCTCCCTTGCTCCTATCGCATCCTCCCTCCATGTCCCTTGGGAATCATCGGTCCTGTGGCTTTCTGAGTCCACAGACATTTTGAAGTCCCTAAGTTTAAGATTTCCAGAAGTTGCAATCCCAACAGCAACTGTTAGCTTGCATCATCCCGGATAGCATTTCTTGTGTGAGCCGCGGTTGTTCTGTCTAGCGTGTGACGGTGTTGGATCTTCCAGCCTTGTCCCAGTCCTTTCCAACTCTGGGAAAGGATGGAATTGTCCACACCAAGTAATTTGCATAGCATCTCTCTGGAATGTCGGGAGCATTTTGTCTTCTGGGCTGGGTACCATGAGACCGAAGGTGCCATGCCGTATTTATAAGCACCTCTATGATTGCTCTGGCAGCCAGCAATTCTGGGGAGCCTTATCACTTAACATGTGTTAATTAATTAGTAACAAAGCAAAAAGAAGCCTCCAGACACAGGCAAATTGCAGAATTCCTCGGGGCCTAAGCTATCTTGCACTTCAGTTTTCTAAAATAGGATGAGGGCTGCGGGCGATGTGCAGTGTGCATGTAGAGAAAGAAACGAGATGCTGCCCTCGGACTGCTGGCCACCATGGGGTGGCCCGAGCTGGCCTGGCACCGAGGCCACATTTTGGTGATGATGTGTTGTTAATGGAAAGCATGTGAGTGCCTGGGAGGTCAGGCACTGGACTTCATTCACAGGCAGTGCTCTGGAGTGCACAATTGGGGGTGCAGGTGGCTGCAGATTTGGAGGTGGCACACCCCACTTGGGACCTGAGGTCTTTGCTCGTGTCCTTGGACTGTCTCTGTCATGCTGTGCAATCTGAGAGCCAGGAAGAAGCTCAAGTACCAACCCCACATCTGTGTGCACCAACACCCTCTCCGCCTCAAGAAGACAGAGAAAGTGGGGCGTTAGCTGTTCCCAAGAAAGGGAAGGACACACCTAACAGGCTCCCTTGACATCAGCAAAACACCGCCTCTCTGCCCTGAGTTCTGAGAGGAGGTTTTTTCACTGTAGAACCTGCAAATGTCAGTAGCGTTATACCTTCTGTTCTGCAGGTTGCTTTGTTTAACCCCATTCTTTCTATGTCAGCGGTCTGTTTCCATCACACTCTTTCCCACTGTGCTTAAAGGCGATAGAAATTTCTATGGGGAATTTATACTCTAGTTTGATTCATTTGTACATCAGGTAACCCCTACAGGCAGTACACACTTTAAACTAGAATTCACAGTGTTCTAATTTTACGTGTGCCTTTTTGTATTTTTCTTTCTCGTTATTGAAAAGCTGTTAAAAATGGTCATCTGTTTACAAATCATCATGGGCACCCTTTCTTTCCGTGGCCCTTTGCGATTAAAAGTCCTCTCTCTCCTATTTCCAAAGAGATGACTCTGCTAAATAACGTGTGACTGTTTTTCATGAACACATGGGTATAAGCAGTAGCCTTCTCTGTAGATGTGAGTTCTATAACATGGTGCTGCATGAATTGGGATTATGATGTAACACTCAACTCACTGTCTTTGAGCCAGTGCTGAGTCACAGAGACAGTCTACCACAGGGTAGAATTGCCCTTGTGGATTTCTTAGACTGTCACTGTTTATGGAAGGTCCCCATCTTTCTCCCTCTGAGGAGCTGGTGGTTTTTAACTACTGACCGTGTGGATTGTAGTGCAATAGGTAACCACTATATCACCAGGGAGTCACAATATTGATATGATCAGTAGACTATACTTCCCAATTAAGAAGCATTCATGATATTACAGAATGATTCTTAGTATACATTCAATGATAATTTGTTAAGAAGGGAAAAGAGCACTATGTCTGGGAGGTTGCAATGAAGCAAACATTAATCAGAAGAAAGTTTTCACCTTTATTATGTGAACAAATGTGACATGCCATGCAGTCACTTAAATTGCATGTATAATGGAAGGAACTCATGCTGCAAGTTATTGCTGTATTCATTGTCTGTGACTGCATCATGAACTGGTGCCGCTTCAGCAACACTCACCTATCACCTCCCAATGCCTGTATTCCATAAGTCTCCTCCCTACTTCTCCTTGGAAGAGCTGGTCTGATGAAGTCTACCCACCCAAAGAAGCTCCCTTTGGATTTCATGAAAGCCAGGTAGTTAGAATTGAGAGGAAACCAGGGATTCTTGAGCAACAGGGCTGGATTTTGATTTCAGAAACTGAGGGTAGGAGATAAATAAAGGGAGACCTGGCTAGGTGAAGTAACAGGGCATACATCTGGCAGTTCACCAACAATAAGCAGGGGAGGGTGGGCAGAATGGGTCATATGTGTCTGTAGTGACCAATTGAGACAGAAGAGCCCTAGTGGTGTGGTGATTATAAGTTGGGCTGCTAACTTCAAAATCAGCAGTTTAATCGCTGCTCCCTGAGGGGAAAGTGGGTCTTTCTATTCCCTTAAAGAGTTACAGTCTCATAAATACACAAAGGAAGTCCTACCTTGTCCTGTAGAGTCACTGTTATGAGTTGACATCGACTTGATGGCAGTGCTTTTTTTTTCCCTCTTCATTCTCATGTCTTATCTTCTAAACATGCTAACATCTAGGTGAACAACTGCACTGTCTGTGATTTGGCAGAGCCATGGATTTAAAATATACAGGGATATTAAAATTTACCCAGGAGGGCTTTTGAGGAGCCTGGGTGGTGCTTGCTTAAAGGTCATGGGTTGAAACCCATGAGCCCCTCTCTGGGAGAATGAGGAGGTGGCCTGCTTCCATAAAGCCAGTTGGCCTTGGAAACCCTGTGAGTCAGTTCTACTCTGCCCTAGAGAATCATTATGAATTAAAATGGGCTTGGTGGCTGTGAGTTTGGGCTGGTGTTAGGAAGTTTTTAATATACCCAAACCCTGGTCTAATTCCATCAGAATCAGTGCTAGAGATAGATATACCAAGTTAGCAATATATTAAACCGAATCAAACAAACAATATATTAAACTGAAACAAACAAGCATCTCTTCCAAGGTTAAGAGAATTAAAAGTCGTACATTTTAAATAGAATTTAGAAATGAGAGATAGTGTGGCAGTTATATAATTTATTGTCAACTTGAAGTGTGGGGGGGAGTCTAGCCTGTCAATCAGGTCACAGCCTGAAGGTGCTTCTTTGTGGGCGGAACCTCCTCATGAGGAGGATCCTGGGAACCTCCTCCCCACTCTCTGCTTCATCTTCCTGTCACGGGGTCACTCGGGGAGCTGCCAGAGGCAGCACCATTGGACCTACACAGCTCTGTACCCACCATGGTTCCCTTGAATTCCACCTCATTGCTTGTGGCTGCATGAGTTTGAAGAGGGATTTATGGACTAGGATCAGACTTTTGGACCCGGGATGTTTGTCTGATATATAGTTACCTTTTAATATATAGCTCCCTCTTACACATGTATGAGCTTTACTAAATTTGTTTCTCTAGTCAACCCAGGCTGACACAGATGGGGTGGAGTCAGACACAGTGTGTGATGAGTCAGTCACTCTGAGCATGAAGTTTTAGAAGGACAAACAGGCCTATCTTGGAAGAAGTCTGACCTGAGTGCTCGTTAGGTGCAATGATGGCAAGACTCTGTCCCATGGACTCAGGCTGTCTTGTCTGGAGAGACCAGTTCCTGGAGGAGGACATCATGATTGGTTAAGTAGGGAGGCAGCAAGAGACAGAACATCCTTCAGAGATTGACACGGTGACTGAAACAATGGTCCCAGACATTGGAACACTTGGGAGGATGACACGGGTCTGGGTTTCCATAATTCTTTATGGAAAGGCTCATTTTTGTTCCTTGGAGTGGCTGGTGGTTTCAAACTGGTGACATTGCTCCTATTTTTTAATACCAAAATCAAACTGAACTCACTGCTATCGTGTGTGTGCCAACACAGAGCAGCCCTGCAGGACAGGGTAGAGCTGCCTATGTGGGTTTCCAAGACTGTTACGCTTTAGGAGATTATAAACCTTCCTTTCTCTCCCACGATGGCACTGGTAGTTGCAAACGACTGGTGATCTTGTGGTTAGTAGGACAGCGCAGAACCATGGTGCCAGCAGGTCTCCAGGCAGGATTTACATTTTTTTGCTCCAAGGTTCCAGATGCTGCAACCATAGAAGATCTTGGTGGTTTTCTTTGGGGCATTGGAACTAAGTATTGACTGGCCAAAACATCATAGTACGCAGTCTCCACTGTGGGAGGGGAGAAACGTTCTCAACTCTTTCAAAGCGGCCATCAGTCTGCTCCCTCTGTATCTTCCTCCGCATGGAGGGTCTCTGTAGTCTTAGAGAATTTTATAACACAGATGGGGTGGAATCAGCTTTTGAAGATCTCAGGTAATCTCAAAAAAGGCACAGCCAATATGAAGTAACTTTTGATTCTTGCGAAGTTTCTAAAGTTCAGGAACTTGTGTGGCATCCCCTTGAACCTGCCCATTTGGGGACGGTAGATGATTGGGCTTTCCTTAATAATTTAACCCTTGCTGATGATTGCCTTTCATAGCTCTGCAAAGTTGATTAAAGTCTTCTCCATTGATTGGCCATCTTGAAGTTCCTCCTTTTCCATGAGCTTCAGCAGAATATATTCCTAAAATATATACAGAAAATTATTAACCTAGAATTAAACTGCCAACATATTTTCAGATTGAATGTTTAATTTCCTAATTGGAAAATGATACATCTGCCTGGAGAAAATCAGTGGGGTTAGGAAACAAATTATGTCTGCGACAATGTTGTTCGGGGGGAAAATGATGCATATTTATGAATGGCCAACTCATTACTGGAGTTTCGGAACGTAGGTTTTTAAGCATTTATAGCAGTATATAATGATTTCAGTAAAATGCACTGTTCCCAGGAACATGTTATGTTTGTCTGTGAATTGGCATGTACAGACTGTCCATTGCAGTGAATCTGTTTGGTGGCTTCTCCCTGGATCCCTCATCCAAACCAAACTCACTGCCGTTGAGCTAACTCATAGGGGCACTAGAAGAAGAAATGTTCCTCTGAGTTTCGGAGACTTGACTTCTTGGCAGGAGTAGAGACAGCTTCATATTTCTTCCACACTTGATCTTTAAACCTTTATTAATATTATTCAGGGTCTAAGAATTAAAAGGCTGTTGTGGTGTTATATGCAAATCGATATTATATAAAATTGTTAGTGTGCTCTTTAAGCTCTAGGAAAGCATTATGATTTTGGGGATATTTTGTAGGTGCCTTACTGTTGTGTTGGGCTACGAATTTGGCTGCTTCCTGCAACATCAGCGGTTCAAAATCAAGCTTGGTAGAGGGGTGGGCTGGTCAAAAAGAGGAAGATTCTTGATGAGAAGGATTGACATCATGGCTGCCACCATGGGCTCAAACACAGGCACTTTGAGGTGGGGTGGGGGGGCTGATGCAGAACCAGGTGATGTTCTGCTCTGTTGTTTATAGGGCCTCTCTGAGCTGAAACCAACCGATGACACCATCCCAAACCAATAGTTTCTTGGAAATGGTGCAGAGTGAGTGAGGGTATCTGTTATCTACAGCTCCTTGGGGCTAGTCTGGTGTTGTTTCTTGTGAAAGAAGAGTTATTGCCTTGGTTCATCCTCAAAGCTAACTGTAGTCTGAGCGTCAATCAGCCAGAGGTGTTTCTCCTTTGTGGGGTACTGCCATCCAAGAGGACCGGATGGTGCATGGGACCATCTGGACTGAGGTCTGGTTCACACACCCACGACTTGAATAGCGTATTGACTGCCTCGTAGGACCTCAGGAATCTTGGCTTTTCACCAGCATCCCTTGATCTCCTCCCTGCTCACAAGGTAGCCGCTACGCCTCTGATTTCATACAATAGATGTGAAGTAGGCAATAGGCTAATTAAGGGGCCATGGAAAACCTGGCACATTTATTCTTGAGATGCTTCACACAGGAGCTTCTTTGCATGCTCCGTGCTGTAATTAGGGAAAATATTTGATATGATGGGGCATGCCAGCCCATATTTCGGGTTATTAATAGAAACAGAATCTGTCTCTCTAGTTTCAAATTTTCTCAGTTGTAGTGAAAAGTGTAGGCAATCTTGATCAGAATATTCTCTGTACTGACAAATAAATATATGTATGTATGTATGTATATATATATGTTCTTTTTCACTTAATTTGACAAATACCTACAGAAGGTGCAATGAATTAGCTGGGAAGTTAACACGGAGTTTCTGTCAACAGACCTTTTCCTGATGTGTTCTGAAAACCAAGTCTACTTCCTGCACCACTTCTTCCCGAACCCTCTTTGGTGTCTGGTCCCTGTGAGAGCTGTCCCATGTAATCTGCATTGATAAATGCATGTTAGAAATCTGTTTCTAGTATGTGTACAGAAAGCCTGACAGACTTTCCTGGATTCCAAGGGGACCCATTGACTTGCTCCTGCTGCTATTCAGTGTCGTTGGTTTGGCTCTGACTCAGAGTGGCCTGTGTACAGCAGCGCAATAATACCCAGCCCTGCCCCAACCTCACAGTTACGCCTCGGAGCCCATTGTTACAATACTTGGAGGGTTGGCATTCTTGTCTGTTGTTCCTTTTTCAAACTTTTCTGGAGCCGAGTATTTATACCAAGTGTTTAGCTACTCAGTGACCATTGGCTCAGGGAATAAAGGTGCCCAGATGTGTGTGTGTGTGTGTGTGTGTGTGTGTGCAGGTGGAGTCTGTCCTCTTGGGTTTTGCTAGGTGCCACGGCGTCTTGCCGACTCATGGTAATGCTAGTTGTAATAGAATGAAACACTGCCTGGTCCTGCATCATTCTCACAACTCTTCTAAGCTTGATCCTATTGTTGCAGCTATTGTGTCAAGGAAATCTCTTTTTCATTGCCCCTTTACTGCATCAAGCATCATGTCTTTTTCCAATGGGTCTCTCCTACAGCATGTCCAAAGTATATGAGGCAGGGTCTTGCCATCCTTTCTTCTAAGGATGTCCTTTTTACAAGACAGATTTGTTTGTTGGTTTGTTTTGGCAATCCAAGATACTTTTAATATACAGAGTCAGGGCTTGGTACCTAAGCATTGCCAAAGGTTTACATGCTTTGATGCTAATTCAAACGTTGGAGGATCTGAGTGGATGTGGGGTGTCATGGAAGAAAAGCCTGGATATTTACTTATGTGTGAAAGTTTCTAGCCACTGAAAATTCTGGGGAGCACAGCTTTCCTCTGAGACAGGTGGGGTCCTCAGGAGCTGGAGTCAGTTTTATAGCAGTGGGTCACCTTCCACACACACCCTCACCTTCTGTCATATGGTACATTAGTTAGCGAGGCACCATGTGGCTCACAAGTCTTTCTGACATGAGAGAAATGTCGAAGCAATTACGGTAACCAGACTTACATAATCAGTGACATAGTTAGTCTGCACGCTACACAGTCCTAGGGGATGCCATTCACATACATCTGTGCTCCTCAGGTGTGCTGGAAACCGTGTTACTATGCTGAACCCATTCGGTGGGTTTGGGAAGAGGCAAGAATTGGTATGTTAACAAGCATGCAGTCCTGCTGGTGGTCATGTAATGATCAGATGAGACTGCGGACAGATCCTCCAAGACCAGCAATCTCCAGCCCCCGGTCAGGAGCCTCTTACCGAATCTGCACTTTCAGCTGGTGCTACCTACGTTACCTTATTTGCTTTTTATCCAGACATTTCCCCCTTAGCATATGTATTATTTTTATTCTGCATCTGGGCACTGAGAGGTTTCCTGCTGGTCGGTGCTACGGAGGAGACACTGCTAGGCTAGGTGGCTTCACCACCATCAGGATTAAGTAGGGTCTGGCACTCCGAAAATAAAAGAGTGATAACACAGTCAACCTGTGGGATCATGAAACCAAATGGAAACACAGCATCCTCACGGCTAGCGAGTTGGTTCCACCTAATGGCCCTCTCTCTGGACTTTCCAAGGTTATAAATCTTCACTGGGACAGAAAGCCTCATCTTTTGCCCACTAGTGGGCTAGAACCATTGAACTTGTGTGGTCACCGCCTTTGGGGACATTATGTATCTTTCTATCTGCTGCGTGTTTCATATGATCTTGTGATGTACCCCAGAGAAGTCACTGGTTTACGTGGGAGGGAAGTGTTTGTTACAGCTGTGTGAGTTCATAAAGACATGAAAATGGTCCACAACCAGGTTGTGGAAACAGAACCCCAGGGAGCTCCAGAGACAGAGCAGCAGAAACCCATAGGTGCCCTGAGTAGCAGGAAACAATTAAACTGTGTTTACCTCCTCCTTCAGATTCCGCTCCCCAACTCAATCCAGTGAAGGAAAGGCTTGCCCACAACTGGTCTGGGAAGGGCTGTTGAAAGCCACCATATTGGTTTTCTGCCGAGCCCGTAACAAATTACCACACACTTGGTGGTGTGCAGCAACATGAACTTATCTCACAGCTCTGCACACTGGAAACCCAAATTCCCTCAGAGGGCAAAACCTAAAGTGTCCGCAGAGCTGCCTTGGTGGGCTGCACGAGAACCAGGCCCTTGCTCATCTCACCGTTTGGAGCTACTCAAGTGGTGGTGTGGGCTGGCTAACCGCAAGGTCAAGAGACAGATGTGCCTATCCGCTCTCAGAAAGCCCCAAAGGCACTTTTACCAGCCGCTGGAGGGGCACTCAGACTAGAAGGTGGTGAGTTGGGTTAGCTGTCTGTCTGTCTATTTTTGAGAGGTTGCCTATATTCCTGGCTCACGTGTGTCTCAGTCAGCACTCAACAGTCCATTCTGGTTTTGTGTATGGTCATGTGCATTGCAACCTATTCATAGGTGCCAGAGATTAAGAACTGACCATCTCTGTGCCATTATTCTACTTCCCCAAGATGATGATTGGGCCCCAAGAAACCTTAGGCAATGTAAACTGAGCAAGTCCCTCAAGAAAAAGTCAGGTCTAGTGAATGGAAGCAGGGAGCCAGGCCACAGAGCCTAATGCACAGGATTGAGTTTATATTCTCGGGCCTTCCTTCCTTCCTTCCTTCCTTCCTTCCTTCCTTCCTTCCTCCCCCCCCCTCCCTGGAATGATGGGCTAAAGATGTTTCTGGATGCAGTGGGGTGATCTGGATCTAAGTGAGTGAATTTTCCAATATAAAGCACTTACAGTAGCGTTCAGGCAAACTATTCCCCTTCCATGTCCCATGGCTCATGGTGGAGCTTCTTATAAAACTAATTGGTAGGGTAGGGCAGAAGGACAAGGGCCATGCCAGAATTTCTTTTGTAAAAGAGTGAACTTGGTCTAGTTGACCACAGGTATGTGGGACATTAATGAGCCAAACATGTATGCAGAAAAGAACAGCAGGCAGAAAATTAAGTGGCCTAAAGGACTTTTTCAAGCTTACTAATTTTTATGGTGTCTTACCTTTATTTAATTTTCTTTTTTCTTTTTAAATCCTTTTATTGGGAGCTTATATGACTCATCGTAATTCATACATAAATTCATTGTATGTCAAGCACATCTGTATATCTGCTTCCCTCATCATTCTCCTAACATTTTCTATCTAAGCCCTTGTCATTTACCCCCTTACTTCCTGTTCTACCCTTCATAAACCCTTGATAATTTATAAATTATTATTACTTTGTCATATCTTACACTGTCTGGCATCTTCCTACACCCACTTCCCCCTCGTTCATACCCTAAGAAAGAGGTTATATCTAGATCCTTATTATCAGTTTTCCCTTTATAGCCCATCTTCCTCACCCTCTCAGTATGGCCACGCCCTTCACTGGTCGTGAAGGAATCACCTGTCCTGGATTCCCCATATTTATGGCTACTATCTGTGTCAATGTATACCCTCTGGTCTAGCCAGATTTGTAAGGTAGAATTGAGATTATGATAGTGGGAAGGAGGAAACACTGAAGAACTAGAGGGAAGTTGTATGTTTCATCATTGCTACACTGCACCTTAACTAGTTTGTCTCCTCCCTCTGATCCCTCTGTAAGGAGAAATCTGTTACCTACAGATGACCTTTGGGTCCCCAACCTGTGCTCCCCTTCATTTACACTAATCAATTTTTTAGTTCCTTGATGTCTGATACCTGATTCCTTTGATACTTTGTGGTTACACAGACTGTGTGCTTCTTCCATGTGGGCTTTGTTGCTTCTGATCTAGGTGGCTGCTTGTTTATCTTCAAGCTTTTAAGACTGCAGTTGAACAGTGATCCAAAATCAGCAGCAAGGAGTGAGTGAGAGCCCTGGTAGGGATTGATCAAAGGTAGGGTAACCAAGAGAAATTGCTGAAACCCAAATGAAGGCTGAGCATGATGGTGGGACAGAAGGGAAGCATAAGGAAAGAGAGGAAGTAAATAGGAGATAAGGGACATTTATAGAGGTCTAAATACAGACATGTACATAGGTAAATATTTACCTATGAAAGGGAAATAGATTTCTGTGAACATATTTATAGGCTCAGTGTTAAGGCAGTGGATGGACATTGGTCTGTCACTCATGTACTTCCTCAGTGCAGGAACACTTTGTTCTATTAAAATGGCATTCCAGGAACCTCATCTTCCTGACACGATTGCTGAAGACAAACATCTCCATACTGCCATGGTGGTGAAGAAAGCTGATGGTGTCCGGCTATTAAAAGATACAGTGTGTAGGGTCTTAAAAGTGTGAAGGTAAATGAGTGGCCTTCTAGCTCAGAAGCAACAAAAACCAAATGGAAGAAGCACTCTAGCCTGTGTGACCATGAAGTGTGAAAGAGATCAGGGTTCAGCCATCGAAGAACATAAAATCATATCATTGTGTGCCCTTCCCATTGGGATCACTGAAGACAAATGTATACTTGGCAAATGTGGTGAAGAAAGCTGATGGTGCCCAGCTTACTACTTTTCATGTTGACTTTGAACACCCACCCTCCACACACACACACACACACACACAAAATATCTAACTCATAGTGACTTTTAAGGACAGAGTTGAAGTGCCCTTGTGGGTTTTCAAACCTGTAACTCTAGTAGATTACAAACCCTTCTCTTTCTCCCAAAGTAGTTTTGAATCCCTTCAGCTTGGGTATAAAATCCCAAACTCAACCCTCTACCATCTAGTTGATTCTGACCCATACCAAGCCTATATAGATTTTCTGAGCCTGTAAATCTTTTGGGAACAGGCAGATTCATCTTTCTCCCTTCCACCTCCTCTTTCTATGATGGATTTGCACTCCCAACCTCGTGATAACCTTTCCAGTGCTCACTCAACAGCATCACAAGGACTCCAGAGCTGTGGATAACTGGGCAGGAAATGTGATTTCTCTGAATGGCAAGGATGTGCTTCTTTCTTGGTTTGTGGCTGCTTATAAATAAGGCTTTCCTCACAGCAGATGTATGATGCAAATATGAATAGAAAAGCTGAGGCTTACAGCTCATTCAGAGGAATCTGGAAAGGAAGCCCTGGTGATCTACTTTAAAAAACTCCATCATAAACCCCCATGGAGTGAGTACAGTTCCTCTCGACATACGTGGGCTAGCCTGGATCAAAAGTGACTTGCTGGTCCAAGCTTTTGCTTGTTCGCTGGTTTTCTTTTTGTCCTGGAGTCAGAGCTGCACTGCCTGTGTGGAGGTGTACTTCTTGTGTGGAGGTGTTCCAGGTGATTTCAAGTTGAGTCCACCTCTTCACTTCACAAAAGGAGCCCTGATTGTACAGTATGTAAAGCACTGGGCCTCAGTGAAAACTGGACAGTATGAGCTTACCAGCTCCTCTGCGGGAGAAAGTTGTGAAGACATGACAATGTGCTTTCTTTAACATTTCCATCTTCTGAAACTGGAGCAGTTCTATCTACTCTTACCTAGTGCGTTACGATGGGTTGACTCCATGGCAGTGGGTTGACCTCAGGAAAGGGGTCTTGGTGGTTCAGTGGCTTAGTACTTGACTGTTACATAAAAAGCCATCAGTTCAAACACACCAGGTGAGAACATTGCTGCTATCTGCAGCCATTAAGAGTGTAGCTGCTGGGAAAATAATAACAAGAGGCCGCTTCTCAGTACATTCAGCTCATCTTTCGGCTACTCTTTAAAAGAATTCCTTCTCTTAACTCCTGAAAAGAGGCTTGTCAAGAAGCCCTGATGGTGTAGTAGTTACAGGATCAACTGCTAACCCCAAAGTCTGCAATTCAAAACCACCAGTCAATTATTAGGGGAAAGACTTGGCTTTCTACTCCCATAAAGAATTACCCTCTCAGAAACTCACAAGAACAGTTCTGCTTGGTTATCGGGGCGCTGTGAGCCAGCATGGGCTCCAGGGCACTTAGTTTGGTTAGGGAACCAGTCCTCTCTGACACCCAGAGTTGGAGGCCCTTTCCAAGAGCCACTATGAGTAGGACTCACTGGGCAGGGAGTTTAGGTTTTTTGGTTAGTTTTAGGTTCTTGAGTAAGCATGTGGCTCCTGCTACACTTATGATGTGTTTCTAGGGCATGAAACGTCCATGCTCTTTGTGCAGGAATGGTGGGAGTTGGCTGGACATGTGTCATGAATAGTCATCACAAAGGGGGCTAATTCTGTATTCCATTAAAGTCTCTGAGTCAACCCCTGAGAATGTTCTTAGTTCCTGCACACTTCCTTACAAAAGGAAGAGACAAAGGGCCCTTGCGGTCCCTCGGGCAACTCTCCTGCTTCCATAGTTCTGGACCTTGGTGGAGAAGAAACACCTAGAGTGGGCATCCTGACAGTAGGAGACTCTAGGATTTACAAAATGAAATGGAAATAAAAGTTGATCTCACCCATTTATATTTCTCTTCATGTTTGAAGGCACACATGGCTCACTACACACCATACTGGAAACCACATATTGTACCCTAGTTTTTGTCCTGCCGATTCCACTGATGCCCCTTATTCTGCTTGGGATTCCATCTCCATGTATTCAGGTGTCCAGATATGCCTCAGTGTGATCCAACCCAGTGGTCCAAGCCTGTCTATTAACAATGCTAATGAGCCTGGCTGGTACATTTGCATTTCTAATTTGAAATTTATTTGGTGACCAATTACCTTTTTTTTTTCATATGTATATCCTAACGCATAGTGATTACAGCAATGGGAACAAACATAGGAACAATTGTGAGGATGCTGCAGAACTGGTCAGTATTTTTTCCTGTGGTCCACAGGGTTGTTGGGAGTTTGAGCCAATTTGAAGGTGCTGATCACCAACACCTATAAAAACAGCATTGCACAGAATGCAGTGGAGACTCAGAGCTTAACAGCACAGCGATTACTCATTGGAAGGCCAACCTTAATGTCAGCACTTTGAGTCAACCAGCCACTTCTTGGAGAAAGGCAAAGATTTCTGCTTACAAAGAGTTATGGTCTGGGAAACAAGCAAGGGCAGTTGAACCCATTCCTGTAGGGCCTTTATGACTCAGAATTGATTCAATGGAAGTGAGTTTGATTTTGGTTTTGCGGATGGTTAGTGAAGGAGCCCAGGCAGTCCAGTTGGTTATATTGGTTCACAAGGTCAGAGGTTCAAACCCACCAGCTGCTCCCCATAAGAGCAATAAAGATGTCTATTCCCATGAAGACAAGTCTCAGAAGCCTTCAGGCTCTACATTTCCTACAGAGTCTCTATGAAGCAGAACAACTAAAGGAAGTGGGTGAGTAGATGTTCATTGGCAGTGTCAGGAGATCTTGTGCATCCACACAGAATCTATGGTCTTCTGATCCCCAGGGTCTACAGCAAAAAACACACTTGTTTGGTCCTCCAGGATTATGTAGTAATTCTAATAGCTTGATGCCTAGTGACATAACTGTGCAGTATGATAAAAATGTGCATATATAAAATTATAATTCAGTGCTTTATTATTCAGGTTTGCTCTGGAATGTACGCAATGATTAAATCATGACTAGGCAATGTGTCATTCAGCAAACGTGTTTTGCAAATTCATTTCCGGGAGCTACTCTTTCCTTCTGTCTTGTTCCATTCTTCCGATCTAGCCATGGAATGTCACTTCTGCGTTTAGAGTTCTCCTTATAAAAATAAAGATAATTGAGAGACTTTTTTTCTCCCCCTCTCAATTGTGCAAATTATATGTGTGGTGCACAGAAATTAGATAATGATTTGCCAATAAGAGGATGTGTAGATTTGTTATTCAAGATTAAAATTCTGTCACTTGTACGATTTAAATCCAGCCTTGCTCTCAGAGTAATTACTGTTTCATGAAAGCAGTCTATCAGATTGCATCGTCCCGTGTGGATGCTTCGCACAGACACAAGGGAATCCACACGGGATCCTACCAAGGCAACATTCACAGAAGACAAAAGGTGCCTTCAGAAACCAGTGACTTTTTGGGGGGCGAAATTATTGATGTCAACAAGTGTCAGTTACCACTTGATAATTAAGTTAGTAAATGACTAATTGATTCGGCAAGTCCTCTGTTCAGACAATGTTCACACAATGAAAAGACCAGCTAAACAATCTCATAACAAATAGCATAAGTTAAACATAAGTTCAATCAATGACTAGTGAGCTGTTCAAACTAAAAAAGAAGAAACAAAAAGCCAACTAACAAAAAATCTGACTCTTATGACCTGTTATCATAGGGTACAAATGACTTTGTGAGGATCAAGATGCTCTCAACAACTCCAAATACTGCCCAGTCCTGTACCATCTTCAGTGTTGTGTTTTGTTCCATTGTTGTAGTTACTGCATCAACCCATCTTGTTGTGCCTCTTCCTCTTTTTTTATGCCCATCTACTTTATCAAGAATGTTATCCTAAAGGCTTGAAGTTAACCAAGTGATCGTTTAGCAGAAAAGCAAGAAGCCCATATGGAAGAAGCACACTAGGCTGTGTGAGCATGAGGGAATCAATGAGTTTGGTTAAAAGATATCAGAAGATTCAAAACAAACAAGCAAGCAAAAACCATATTATTGACAACGAAGGGGGTCAGGGCAGAGACCCCAAACTCATCTGTAGACAATGGGACATCCCCTCACAGAAGTGTCACAAGGAAAGGATGAGTCAGTCAGGGAACAGTGTAGCAAAGATGAAACACACATGACTCATCTGGTTTCATGAGGCTTCCTATCCCCCCACTATCATAACCCCAGTCCTGCTTTTCACTGTGGACAAGGCTGGAGCATGTACACAGGTACAGATACGAGATAAGAACTCAGGACACAAGGAAACAGGAAAGGGAATGGGAGTAGCTGTGATACCAGGAGGGGAGGGGGAAGATGAGGAGATGAGGGGGGGAGGAGGGAACTGATCACAATGATTGACACTTAACCACACCCCACACCCCACATCCACATCCAGCCAGGGGAAATAAGTAACAGAAACCATGGGGGAAGAGAGACAGCGGTCATTTTAATATATGAAAATAAATAATAGTTTATAATTTATCATGGGGTTACCAGGGGGGAGGGAGGGAAATAAGAGGAGCTGATACCAAGGGACTCAAATAAACACTAAATGTTTAGAAAATAATGGTGGCAGCATATATAAAAATATGCTTGATACAATTGATGTATGGATAAGAGCTATAAGAGCCCCCAATATAACTGCTCTCCTGATTTGATTTTACCATATAACCTAAGTTTATCTGATCCAGTAGGACTCAATTGTTTGATTTAAATATTGATCTGCTCACAAACATTCTCAAAAATGTTCTTAGAAGACGTCCTTGCTTCTTCCAGAATCTTCCCTTTGTGTTTCCTTTAAGTGGAGGAAGATAGCTAAGGAATCCAGGAATGAATCAGAAGGAAGAATTCTTGAGGAAGAAGATATTAACAAATTTCCTGTAGACTCTAACAATCATCTCATCTGTCTACATAATCTTGAACCAGACAATAGAATTAGAAGTTACACTAGAATGGATGTATTTGGAAACCATATTGCTGACACCTGATATGCTGCCCTTTACTAATGCCGGCAGGAAACCCGGGGACCTCATAGGATAGAGAACTGACACTGGTCAACAAGGGTCATGGAATGTAGCTAGTTATGGGAGTTTCTTGAATTGGTATGACCCATTGCCTTAGGCAGTGGGACATCACAATAAAACATCTGAAGATATTCCTGTTTAGAATTCATCCTCTACACAACAAAAATTCTTTCTTTATCTCTGATATCTGCATTCATGATTATTTTCTCTGAGTCTTCTACTAACTATGAAAAGGACAGTTCTTCTCCCAGTGTCCTTTGAATCAATTACTCAGGAATAAATAATCATTGGCCCTGGAACATAAGGTGGTCAGAGAATCACTGTTTAATGGATGAGGAATTGTCTACATTCTTGCTTGCCAAAAGTTAGGAGTAACTGAAACACTTGCTGATGAAGATCAAGGATTGTAGTCTTCAGTTGGGATTATATAACTAAATGTAAGGAATAACAGAATCCTCACAACTGGACCAATAGGCAACATCATGATAAATGGAGAAAATGTTGAAGTTATCAAGGTTTGTGTGTTATTTGGAGCCACTATCAATCCTCACAGAAGCCAAAGACAAGATATCAAAAGAAGTATTAGGTAAATCTATTACAGAAGATCTCTTCAAGGTATTTGGGAGCAAGGACGTTACTGAGGACTAAGGCATGCCTTACTCAAGCTATGGTTATTCTCCATTTCCTCACATGCATGTGAACTTGGACATCGAGTAAGCAAAATCATAGAAGAATCAATGCATTTGAATTGGGTGCTGGAGAAATATGTTGAAAATACCACGGACAACTGAAAGGGCAAACTGATCTGTTTGGGAGGAAATAAAGTCCAACTACCCCTTAGAGACCAAGATCCAAGACTTTGTCTTTCAAACTTGGGACATATTGTTATGAGAGACCAGTTCTTGAAGAAACACATCATGGTAATGTGGAGGACCAGTGAAGAAGAAGGTCCTAGATGAGGTCCTAGATGGATTGACACAGTGGTTGCACCAATGGGCGCAAGTGTTTCATCCTATTGTGTGTAAGGTGGCTATTGGCCAGATCCAACTGGATGCCGCCTCACAACAATTCTCTACATTGGCATCATAGTAAAAGGCATCCTGTAGATGAACAGGTTGGGAATCTAGGGAGAAGGTGCCCTATTGTGCTACACATTAACATTGGCCTGCTAAATGCAGGGTCAGCAGTTCACATTGATCAGTCACTGGAAAGATGAGCCTGTCTACTTCCATAAAGCTCTTCCATCTCAGAAAACCTGTTATTAGTTGGGATTGTCATGATGGCTATGGGTTCTGATTTTGAAAAGTGATTGGAATAGTGATAATGGGGTTTTAGGCTCTAGCCACTTGCTTTGAGATCTTGGGGAAGCTAACCTCTGGGGATCATAATTACAGAAACACTGGGAAAACAGGTAATACTAGATTACCTGTTTGTTGTTGAAGGTTGTTGGAGGATTGACTCAGACCAGAGAAGAGCTTACAATGGTCCCAATTAATACGTAGTTAATGCTATTACTCTCCTCATGTTTTTTTTAAATCTATAAAGATGTGTTTATTTGCAGCTTACATTATTTTCCAAAGTGGCCCCTGTAAGTATGATTTCAGAGAGGATTGTTGTGAGGTTCCATCTTCAGTTCCAACTCATAGTTGCCCCACATACCTCAGAATAAAACGCCGCCAAGTTCCAGACCGTCCTCCCAATCACTGCTTTGTTTGAGTCCATCAATGCAGTCACTGTGTCAATCCATCTCTTCCAGAACCTTCCTCTTTTTTGTTGCCTCCCATGTAGTAATTATGTAACTTCAAGGTCAGTAGTTTGAAACTACTTCACTGCTTCAAGTGAGAAAGAAATTTTCTACCCCCACGAAGAATAATCACAGTTTTCCCAACCCACAGGGGCAGTTCTACACTGTCCTGTACGAGTCTGCCTTGACTCAGTGGTACTGCGTTGGGTTCCTCTCTACTTTAACAAGCATGATGACCTTTCCCAGATATTGATCTCTCCTAAAAAGATGTCCAAAGGACATGAGATGAAGTTTTGCCATCTTCGCCTCAAAGGCCCATTCTGTCTTCTTCTAAGATAAATTTGTTTATTCTTTTGGCAATCTGTAGAACCTTCAGTATTCTTTGTTTATACCATCACCAAAGGTGATTCTTCTTCTTCAATTTTCCTTATTTAGTGCCCAACTTTCACATTCCTAAGAGATAATGAAAAATAGCTGCACCTTAGACTTCATATGTACGACTATTTATATTTGATATTACATGATACATTATTCTTTCATGGCATGCCACTGATAGCATGGCGATTGTTTGCTTTCAATTAAAGAACTATAGAAACTAATAGGAAGCAGTGGAACCCTGCTAGCCTGGTGGGTAGGTTTTGTGCTGAAACCAAAAAGATCAGCAGTACAAAATCACCAGGGACTCCATGGGACTAAGACAGTGCTTCCTACTCTCATAAAGAGTTAAAGTTCTCTGGCTAGACCAGAGGATCTACACTGGCACAGACAGGAAGTAGAAACGGAATCCAGGACACATGATTCCTTCAGGACCAGAGGTGAGAATGATGATACCAGGAGGGTGGAGGGAAGGTGGGGTAAGAAGGGGGAACTGATTATAAAGATCTACATATAACTTCTTCCCTGGGATATGGACAATCGGAAAGTGGGTGAAGCCAGTTATAGAACAGTGTAAGATATAAAGTAATAATAATTTATAAATCAAGGGTTCATGAAGGAGAGGGGAGCAGGGAGGGAGGAGAAAAATGAGAAGCTGATGCCAAGGGCTTAAATAGAAATCATATATTTTAAGAATGATGAGGGTCACAGATGTACAAATGTGCTTGGCATACAGTGGATGGATGTATGGATTGTGATAAGAGTTTTACGAGCCCCAATAAAATGATTTAAATAAATAAAGAAGAATTAATGTTCTGTCCTATAGAGTTGGTCAGCATGAACTCAATGGCAGTGAATTTGGTTTGGAGTTTTGGAATAGACCACTTGATTGGAGGTAGACATAGGAGACACATTTTGTAATTGAATATTCGGGTGTTCTCTGCAAATTGTAAGGAGCCCCAGTGGCACAATGGTTAAAGTGCTGGATTGCCAGTCCCAATATTGGCAGTTGGAACCCACCGGCTGCTGTGTGTAAGAGATTTGTCATCATCTGCTTCTGTAAAGAGTCACACCCTGGGAAAGCCTAAAGGGTCGTTCTTCTTGGACTCTTAGTTGCTGTGAGCTCGAATTGATTCAAGGGCAGATGATTTGATTTGAAGCAAAATATATTTCTCTATATTTCCATAATTGGTGTTTATAAGAAATTATGTTGATTTATCATGGAATATTATTCTCAGAAGGATTTTAGATAAACATATCAAGTGTTCTTATTAATAGCCCCAGAAAGTTGACTTATTAAATAGCACTTAAAATCATTTTATCTTACTTTTATTTTTCTTTCTTGTCGCCAAATAATGGAAATTTCATCAGTAAGGTGAAAATAGAGATTATTTGTATTATTTCATAATGCATTAAACAGCTTTGAATGTGGTTTTGCACTTCCTTTTGCTTACTGGCTTAAATGTGGTTACATTTGAGACAGTCCCTGTCGATGGTGATCACATGGATAGAATGTCTAACTGCTTCATTGGGGTTTCAAGACTGTGATCTTTGGAAGCACATCACCATGTCTTCCTTTAGAAGGGCCTCAGGGTGGGTTCAAACTACCAACCTGTTGGTTTTTCATGGAACCCCCTAACCAACTGAGCCACCCATGGGATCTGTTGTTTTAATGTATTTGTTTAAAGAATTTAAGTTTTTAATATAAGGAGCTTTAAATAAAAGCAACACAATGCAGTCTTTCTACAACTTTCTTTTTCAAAGTACTCAAATGGCACGAAGATAGATGGAAATACAGATTTATTTTCCTGTTCATCCCTATACCAGATCAGAATTCGGAACTAATAACTTTTCAGTCCTATAATGTGGACTTTAGGTAAATGCTTGAAGAGTACTTTACTTGCAGCCTTTTCTGGATTTATTGTGGGTTCAGAAACAAAAATATTTGCAGCTTCAACATTTTCTGTGTTGTCTTTTATCCTTTCATATTGGGGTTTATCACTGATATATTTTGCCATTGGGAATTGCTATCCTGAATTTTTGTTATATGTTTTTTCTGTAAATGAAACCCAGGATTGATGAACCTATAGAGACCGCATGTAGAATAAGGGTTCCAGGGATTAAAGGATTGTTGATATTAAGGAGTTCAAGAAAAAAAGTAGATGTTTTGAAACTGATTGTGGTCACAATTGTTCAAAGCCCCTTGCTGTGATAGAATTATGGGATGATATGATATCTGTATTAACTCCCAATAAAATATTTTTAAATCATTTTATTGGGGGCTCATACATCGTTTCTCACAATACATAAATACATATATTGTGCCACGCTTCTTCACATGCCTGCAGTTGTCATCATTCTCCGAACCTCCACCTTTCCATCCGAGCCCCTGACATCAGCCTCCCATCCCTTCCCCTCCATCCTTGCTCCCCACTCCCCCACCAACTCTCACTACTCTATAAATTATTGTTTTGTCAACACTTGCACTGCTCGATGTCTCCCCTTGCCCTCTCCCCCAGTGTCTGTCCCCCCGGTAGGAGGTTATATGTAGATCCCCGAAGAAAATGTGTTTTTTTAATCACCTGACAAATAGAGGGTAAAAACTTTCTCTTGCTTTAAAGTTGACATCTTAGAAAGAGTGGTGAGAAAGCTGATCCATATTGGTCACACTGACAGCTCATCAGTAAGACACACTAGTGGGTTTTAATTATTTCACTAAGTGGAGATTTCAGGCATACATAGTTAGTGCTCCATTATATGCCTGATATCCTAAGGAAACATAGAATTATATCCTGAACAGGTGGATGCTCATGCTGTCTGAATCTTATCTTAGGAGGGAATTAAGGAAAATGAGTGCATCTGTGATGGAAGTAGTACATTCAGTATTCTCCCTATAAGCAAAGGTAGTGAGGCTTTATGCCTTACAACAAGGTACCGCCCAAAATGATACCCATTTGTTGTTTCGATGTGAGGGGGGTAGTGGCATTTGTAGTTTGTTCCACGAGGTCAGATTATTAATCAAGCTTTCTATTTGGACATTCTGAAAGAATTGCCTGTGCAAAATCCTGATTAATGGCACGTGGGGAACTAGCTTTACCACCATGACAATGCACCTGCTCATTTAGCCATCAATGCACCAATTTTTGTCAGAAAAGGCAGTCTGCTTCTTCCCCCCCACACCTTCCTTACCTGACCTCACTCCGCCAGATGGCTTCTCATGTTTCCAGAAATGGAGAGAGACATGAATGGACAGCGATTTGACGACTGCAGAAGAGGTAAAACAAACAAATAAGCAAGCAAACAAACAAACAAACAAACTGAGGGAGATGCTGTCTGCCATGTAAACAGATGAGCTTAGCACATGTTTCCAAGAATGGAATTGCAGATTTGACATATGGATTAGGTGGCACCGAGAGTACTTTGAAGGTGATAAGATTGTTGGTAAAAATATGTAGGTACATAGCATTGGGGTGGGGTCAGGGATTCCAGTTTGGGGCAGGGGTACCCAGTCGTATACTTTGAGTACATTATCAGGAGGAACCAGAGCCTGGAGATGGAGGGACTGACCTCATGCCTGGGGCTCACACATAACAGCACGTGTGGGGAGGGTGGCGAAAGGCAGTGTTTTATTCTGTCATACCTGTGTTTGATCAGACACAGAACAGACTCCACAGTACCAGATGGCAACTCCAGAATCTCATTTGGATTTCCTTCCTCATGCCTCGCTGATCTCACAGCTGCATGGCAGCAACATGTCAACATTGAAGCTTGCAGCCCCCACCCCCCACCCCCCACCCATCCCCCTTCCCATGCTTTCTTATGGATGATGACAGCTTTGTGGGTTAAAAGCTTGTTTCAACATATGGGCAAGGCGTTTAGGATCTTTAAAGTGAAAAAGTTTCAACACATTGTTGAAAGTCTCTACTACCCTGGGACTGGCAATCCCGTGCACCCGGGAGGACCATGAAAGTCAAAGAAATCCTTTCGTAATAGCCCCCGAATTCAATACGAACTCTTTAGACTTTTAGGCATATCATGGTTGGCTGCCTGAACTTTCTGAGAGCTCAGAGAGTAACAGAATTGGGGAGGGGGTTTAGGCAAGACAGAACAAAATTTTTTCCCTAGACAAACTACAATTGCAAATCCTAACAGCAGGGGTAATTTTCGGCATTGCTTTCCTTAGTGGAGCTGATGTGCAGCGCTCCTATTTAGCCAGGTGGACCAGCTCTCCACCTTGAGTAGGAAGAAGAATTTGCTTCACTGGTGGGATGACCAGAAAGCTCTTTGGGAATAAAATCCAGTGCCAGAATATTGACTTGCTTGGGAGACATAATAATCAATGAAAAGAACTTGCCAACAGATTCACACAAAAACCCTGCCATAAAATAAATCATGGGGAACTTGGTACCAGTCATAGCTAGATGACTGTGATTTATGCTGTATCCTTCATAGTAAAGACCCTTTGAGAACCTAATGTACAATGATCAGGCTGTCCTGGTGACGTAGCGGGTCACATGTTAACCTGCTAACATTGAAACCACCAGCTGCTCACTGAGACGAAGATGAGGCTTTCTACCCCCATTGTTATTTAGCCTTGGAAACCCCCAGGAGCAGTTCTGCTCTCCCCTGTTGGCTCGCAGAGAGTCAGAGTCACCTCCATGGCACGAGTTTGGGATTGAGTTTGGTACAGTGAGTCATATTTCGGATGGGAGGTGGGGAGAGAGATGCTTTGGTGACAAAAGGTTGAATAAGGTTGAATCAATATTTGTTATTAAAACATGAAGTATATCATGTCTCTATTGCAGTATGCAAGATTATCTACTTCATATAGGTTTTTCTGGAAACTATGGGACAAAGTTATTCAAGCCAAGCTAGCACAGTCACCAAAATAGCATCCTCAACTTTCTGTGATATTAAGAAGTTCTTGTTTTCTTATAGTGCTGCACTCTATTCCGTAAAAGTCATCAAATATCTTTGAATAAGCAGACACACTTTATTTCAAAGTCTGCTGATTGCATCTTTTCTCAATCAGTAAGATATTATTCTTTCTGATTTCTTGGTAGCTCTGCCCCTTTCAAAGAGGTGGTTGCCCAAGAGCAACCAGGGTTTTGAGACAACGTGGGAATTCTGAGGGACCAATGAAAACAAGCAGTTGATTCTGACCCATGGTGATGCTGTATGTGTCACAGTGCAGCTGTACATCATGGGGATCCCTAAGGCTGAGTTTTCAGATATGGCTAGAGTCCAGCCTCCAATATTTGAGTTAGCAGTCGAGCATGCCAACTGATTTCACAACCCAACTACTCCCACCTCAGAATCAAGACTGAGTAAATCATGTGGGGGGAGGGGGTGAGATAGTGCTTATTCCTGATTCATCACATGGGCACCCACCTAAATGATAACCATGCAATTGTGTCTGCTCAGGATTATCTAATGAGTCTATGAGAATATGATGATTGTCAACAAACACAACATACGCTGTTATGGCCATGTGCTGAAGAATGCATTCTAACTCATAGTGACCTTAGGCTCCAGATGGATTCCTGGGACAATCTTTATGGGAACAGATCTACAGGTCTTTCCTCCCCTATTCCCATGGGGTGACTGGTTGAATCAAACAAGCAACTTTTGCATTAGTAGGAATTAACCTTAAAGCAACAAATGTTTACTGGCTCATAGTCTGACAGCCAAGAGAGTATAGCGGGGTGTGTCATGTTTGGTCAGAACATCAGCCAGGGCTGCTTCATATTGAGTTTATCTGCATAGGAAGATTTGCTTCTACAATGGCTTGTTCACATGGCAGTTGGTTGTAGACCTCAGACCCTTGCTGGTTGTGTCTGGAGGCCTCTGTTGGACTACTCAAATGTCCTGACAGCCTGGCAGCCAGAGCACCAGAAACGTGTCCATATGGCCTGTTCTCAAAGTCGTCATCTATCACTTCCTCCATAACCCTTTGGAAAGGAGTCACTAAAGCTAGGTTATACTTAAGAGGTAAACAGAGCTCTGTATCTTAAAAATCATTTTATTGGGGGCTCACACAACTCTTATCATGATCAATACGTATATCAGTTGTATGCAGTCCACATTTGCACATCTGTTACCATCATCAGCTTCCCATATTTCCCCTCTCCCCACTTCCCCTCCCCATAAACCCTTAATAATTTACAAATTATCATTATTTTGTCATATTGTCCACTGTCTGATGTGTCCCTTCACCCACTTCTCTGTTGTCTGTATCCCAGGATGTAGATCCCTGCAATTGGTTCCCCATTTCTACTTCACCTTCCCTCCACTTTCCCAGTATTACCACTCTCACCACTGGTCCTGAAGGGATCATCTGTCCTGAATTCCCCATGTTTCTGCCTCCAGTGCACATCCCCTGGTCTAGCTGGATTTCTAAGGTAGAATTGGGATCATGATAATGATTGCAAAGAAGCATTTAAGAACTAGAGGAAAGTGGCATATTTCATCGTTGCTACACTGTGCCTTGACCAGCTCATCTCCTCCTTGCAACCCTACTTATTAAAGAATGGGAGGACAGTGAAATCTTGGACATCCTGTTGCTAGGTGTTATCCATTCAGTTCTGTCCCTGTGCACAACATTATGAAGCACTGCTGATGCTGCACCCTTCTCTCAGCTGTCCTTAAGTTTAAGCCCATTGCTAAAGCCACTTTAGCAGTCCATCTGGTTTTGGGCCTTCCTCGTTTTCCCTCTTCCTCTAAAGTACCAAGAATGATGTCCTTCTCAGGGACTAGTCTTTCCTGACCACATGCCCAAAGGCCACGAGAGGAGGCTTGCCATCCTTGCCTCTTAGGAGCAGTCCAGCTGTACTTATTTCAAGACAGACTGTTGTTATTTTGGCAATCCAGGAAAATTTTAATATGCTTTGTTAAAGTTTGGTGTCTTTACAGACATTACTCTATCCCCCACCAAGGCTAAGAGAATGCAAAGATCATTATAAGAATAAGCAGATAGAATGCATTTTCAGGTTAGAAGTAAAATGCTTTCATTAGAAGTGATTGAAAGAGGAAACCATAACAGGAATTTAATATAAGAAGAGAATTGGTAATAAAAACTAAAATTTTAGCTAGGTAGATAGTTCCTTTTTATTTATTCAGTCATTTTACTGGGGAATTATACGACTCTTACCATGTTAAGCACATTTATACATTTGTTGCCCTCAACATTCTCAAAACATTGGCATTCTACATGAGCCATTGGTGAAAACCTGGTTAATCATTACGTTCTTAAAAACGTCTGTATGGTATATATACTTCTAGAAGGGTTAATAAGTACTTAAGGTAAAGAAGCACTTGATACATAAGCCAGTCTTCTTTCCCAAAATTCACAGTGTTGTTTATCTGACAAAGTTGAGTACAAGTTAGATTCAGGTTTTCTAATCTGACTTTTATCACTTGGATATATTCTGTGTCATGGATATTTTATTTCCCTAAGCTTAAGTGTATATTTTTTGTCTTAAATAGAACATGTAAATTTCAATATCCTACCTGGAAACAATAAAAGAACTGCATAGACACACATATACACAAAAGAAATTTCTTTTTTTATTGATACACATTAAATAATTTTATCGCAAGCTTTGGTAACCCGTTGACCTCCTTAAAAAAATCTCATCATGGTGAGTACAGTGTGTGAGTGCTGGGTGGCCACTGAAAAATCATTACACTCAGTGGAGCGGCAAGAGTGCATTGTCGATGTGGGGGGACTGGCATCAGAATTGGTGAGAGGGTAGTAGGGAGGGCGGAGGTGTTAATCTCTGAGCCCTGAGCTAGTGATGTTGGTGTGGTGGATTCTTTAGGTCTCCTCCCATTGTATGTAGTAGAGAACATCCATGCTGAATATGCATCATTCTTGCACATACACATACATGCACACATGAGGAGTCTTCAGGGAGAGTGGTTGGTCGGACCTGCGTACATGAGGGAAGCCAAGATAGGAGTGCAACAGACCAGGCATGAGAGGGAAGCAACAAAGTCCCTGAGGAATCCGATTGTAGACTTCTGGCCAGGGACAGCACCTGGTACCACAGTTGGACTGGCTGGGTGTTACTCACAGGGGGCCACAATGAGAGTCTAAAGACATAATGGGTGTGGGGAAGGCACTAGATTGCTCCATCCCCGACTGCAGGAACAGCAGTGGAGACTTTTAGGTTGCATTCCTTTCAGACATGAATGCTGAAGACTGAAAGGGTGTCTGTGTTAATAGATAGGTGGGGAAAAAATAGATAGGTGGGACCCACAATATGGAACCCTGAAAGAAATGGAAACTGGACTGATGATCTATAGCAGTAGTTCTCAACCTTCCTAATGCAACCTTCTAATACAGTTCCTCATGTTGCAGTGACCCCCCCAACCATAAAATTATTTTCATTGCTACTTCATAACTGAACTTTTGCTACTGTTGTGAATCAGGCGGCCCCTGCGAAAGGCTCATTCCACCTCCAAAGAGGTTGCAACCCACAGGTTGAGAACTGCTGATTATAGCATGTCATATATTTCACAGAGAGATATTAATCTTCTTATTGTCAGGATCTCTGTCAGATTTGTGTGTGTGTTTATCTATGCAAGATAGGCACAATAGACAATCTTATGGAGACAGTGACTGGACCAACAGCTCCTGGTGGGGAAGGGAGGAGAAGAGGTATAGGGAGGTGAGTGGAGCACCAATAATGACAGATACTGGAGAGGAATAAGTGTTGTAAAATTGATGATGTGGAAGGTGTAGCTATTCTGGTTATGTTTCAAATTGTATCTCAGAGGAATTACTGAGAGGTGAACAATGAGTAAACGTGATAGTAGGGCAGGAGGAAAAAAGTAAAATGAGGAAAGTGTGAAAATATATATATATATGTGTGTGTATCTATGTATGTAAATATGTAGATATGTGTGTATTTGTTTTTATATGTATATCTGCAAATGCAACAAGGATGCAGCTGGACATTGGGTGTCTACTAAAATCTGACCTCAGTGCAAGATTGGTTTATTCTAATCATTGTATAATACTCACCTTCCTGACACAATTGCTGAAGACAAAATGGGTGTATAAGCAAATGTGGTGAAGCAAACTGATAATGTCTGGCTACTAAAAGATATAGTGTTTGGGGTCTTAAAGACTTATAGTTAAGTCAGTGGCTTTCTAATAGGGAAACAACAAAGCCCACATGCACAGAATCACACCAGCCTATGTGATCGTGAGATGCTGATTGGGAGAGGAATCACAAATTAAAAATCAAGCAACCAAAGAGTTGTGAAGGGGTGGGACTGTAGTAGAGACCCAAAATTCACATGTAAGAAAATTGGACAGTTTCTCTCAGAAGGGTCACATGGCAGGGATGATAAATCTAGGGTAAGGTATAGCACTGATGAACCACAAACTATCCCCTAGTTCTTTAATATTTCCTTCCTTTAGTGTTATGGTTTTTTACTTGTCTTAACTCATTAAACATGTTAAATTTGCATATGCTCATTCATCTATTTAAGATCTTTTGGTACATGAAGATCAAGATAGATAACCTATTAGAAATAGTAACAGGAGTAATGATTCTCTGGGGGTACAGAGCAAGTGGCGGGGGGAGAACGATGAATAATAAACTGATAGCATCGATGACTGCCTAACCACACTTGATGGAATTGAACAACAGAATTGTATACAAATGAATATATTGGGTTCTGTAAGATATGGCAAAAAAAAAAAGGCCTACAAAAGCCCAAAACCTACTATAGGGAAAATAAATAAGTAAATAAGGGTTCTTGGAGGGTAGAGTGGGGGAGTGAGGCAAGTTGATATTAAGGACTTTAATAAGCAAGACAATGTTTTGAAACTGATTGTTGTAGAAATTGTATAATACTGCTTGATGTGATTGAACTCTGGAATGCTATGACATCGATAAGATCCCCCAATAAAAGGATTTTTAAGAAAAAATGAAGTCATGGAATTTTTCCACACACTTTCTGAAGTCCCTTCATTTATACACATACACATAAAGAGCAATTCTTAGTTATGGAGCCTTCACAAATATCCTGTACACATATGAGGAGACTTCAAAAGCCTGTAGAATTAACGTATAATGGACTTTTAACTGAGAACTTTTTATAAAGTCCCCACATAAAATTTAGGTTTAACACTTAAGCAAGGCTTTGGTGCTTTCCCCCCTTGTAGTTGTGTTCTAATAAATAGATTATATACAGAAATTGTAGAATATTTGTCTATGTACACAAAAAGGTCAGCATTTCTTAGCAGTCCTAAGAAATACATAATGGGTGTATCCTGTGGTTTTATTTTTGTTCTCTCAAGTACATTTCTTTGGACAATGTCCAAGTCAATTGGCGTTATTAAAGTTGTATAACCAGAGATGAAATACAGAATTCTATAATTAAGTAAAATCCTGGATTGGAAATTCCCCTGCTGTCATGGGTTAAATGTGTTTGCTAAGAAATGCAGATGAATATTTACAGTCTGATACTTCTGTCTTGACTGCTCATTGATAGCGATTCAGGAGGGAGGAGGATAGGCAGGGTGGGGAAGAGTGTGGTTGAGCTCTAGAATTTAGCGAGTGTGAGAAGTGGCAGATACGTATTTATAATCAATATGAAGAGTAAATTGCCATAATTTGAGTGGACATTTTCAAGGACTGTGGAGTAAGAGCATGTTGTGAGCCAGTGTGTGGCTGGCAGCATGGGGCATTCTGTTTAATGGATTGTGACAGTCATTGTTGGTAATTCGCAATAGTCAAATGGCTGTGGATGGGCTTTAGAGTGTCACTTTACAGTGGACCAGATTTTGTCATGTGGATCTATGATTACCTAAAGGACCAGAAAATGGACAACTGCATAGTTGTCCAAAATTATATCAGGGGGCCATTTAGGAAGGCAAGTTGTGTTTAACTTATAAACTCAGCTGCTGTTGCTACTCGCCTTTCAGAGATAAGCTGATGTATGGCAGCAAGGCTAAGTCATTTGGGGGTCAGTGCACAAGGAACCCCACAGTCTGACACATTCAGCAGAGGTAGCAAATACCAGGAACTCATTTTATTAGGAGTCATGCTGTGTGTGCTTTATTGAAGTCTCATGTAGAAAATAGTCATTCTTTCACTGTCTCTCTATTACAGAGGTATTTAAATGTTCTTTCATATTTAGGGAAAGCTGGATTTAAGAGACTGTGTCTGTTTTCATTAATTTTCAATTTTCAGTTGCCAGGATATGTTGGTAAGTTGCAGAATCCCAGATTTTATTATAAAGAGAAATATCATCACAGCTTAGAAAAGTCATAAATCAGCTACTGAAGAAAAAAAATCAAGCCTATATTTGCAATGTTGAAGGATTCTATGGGCAAAGTATTTAGTGATGCATGAAGCATCAAGTGAAGATGGAAGGAATACAGGATCACTGTCCAAAAAACCTTGGTTGATGTTCAGCCGAGATATGGGGGTATCTTAAAAAAAATTATAGACAGATGACACAACTTTGCATGCATAAAATGAAGAAGACTTGAAGCACTTGATTCAACTCCATCCTTCAGTATGGATTTCAACTCAATTTAAAGAAAATAATGCTCTAAAGTGGACCAATAAGTGTCATGATCATTTGAGAAATTGTTGAAGTTGTAAAGGATTTCAGTTTACTGGGATCTGTAGCCATCACTCATAGAATAAATCGATGCTAAGTTCAGAAATACAATAACATCATCTTGCACAAATAGCTATAAAAGAGCTCTTCACAGTGTTAAAAATGGCCATGTCACTTTGAGGACTAAGGTACACCTGCCTCAGGCCATGCTATCTATAGTCCCTTTATATGCATGTAGCACCTGGAGAACGAATAGGAAGGACAGAAAACCCAATGCATGTTAATGATACTGCTGAGGTATATGAAAGTATCATGAACTGCCAGAAGAATGAACAAATCTGCGTTGGAAGTACAGCCAGAATGCTTATTAGAGGTGCAGATGCTGAGGTATTCTTTTGAGTACTTTGAAAGTGTTATCAGCAGGGACCTGTTCCTGGAGAAAGATCTCATACTTTGTGAAGTAGAGGGTCAGTGAAAAAAGAGGAACACCTTCAAGAAGATTGATTGACACAGTGACTACAAAAATGGGCTCAAAAAGAATGATCGTACAGTTGACACAGGACCGGGCAGTGTTTCATTCTTTTGTTCATAGGGCTTCTGAGAGTTTTAATAGACTTGTAGATATGCAGTAACAACAAAAATAAAAATAATTCATGTGGCCTTCAAGTCTTGTGGTGTTTAGCTTTGTTCTGTTCTTCTGAACTGTAGTAGTTCATGTGATGATGCAGAGTGGGTTTGCAGAATTTCCAAATTCTGTTCATTTCCCACCTAAAGCTCTGAGAACAAAGGTAGGACTATTCTTGCTTTGAGGTTCACATGTGAACGCAGCACTAAGATGTCAGCCATTCTGTAAACTGGCCTCAGACCTTCCAGCACAGCAACTGATGACCTTAGGTCTGAGGTTCTGGGAATGAAACCTCCTTGCACTTGCTCAAGTCATCATGTTGTTGCAATGGGCCATTGAGGAGGTCCTGATGCAAAGAGATCCTATGCACAACAGAGCAGAACTCTACCTGGTCTTGAACCATCCTCACAATTGTTCCAATGTTGGAGATCATTGTTGCAGCCACAGTCTTAGTCCATCTTCTTGAGAGTCTTCTGCTGTCCCTTTACTTTCCCAAGCATGGTGTCTTTCTCCAGGGAATAGCCTCTCCTGATAGCATGTCCATAGTACATGGGATGGAATCTCACCATCTTGGCAGGATGTACTTCTTCCACAGAAAAATTGATGCATTTGAACTATGATACTCTTTATCAATACCTTAATTCAAATGCACCTATTCAACATCCATCTTTCATGCATATAGAAGGCAGTTAAAATTACATAGGCTCGGGCATTTCTCCAACTTGTCACATGCTGGGAGTATGTTTCAAAGCCTCTTTTTCTTCTTGCATGATGCTTCCCATGAATTCTGTCAGCTTGACTGTGCATGTAGCTGGCTGCAAATATCAACTTCCAGCAGGTACCAGAAGCCCTAGAGGCTGCTTGATTGATGGCTTTACTTTAGAAGCAAGCTACCCAGGGTACACCTTCCCCGTCTGGACCTGGGCAAAAGTTTCGACTGGCCTTAAGATGTCTGACAAGCACATTTCTAGAGTGAAAATGAAGGGTGGCATTTCAAATTTCCCTCAGAGAAATGCTCCCAGCGCAAAACCTATTTACTTACGCCGTGTGCTCCAGCAAGCAGCCATTATTGATTTTACACTAATAGTTCATCCATTAACTCAACAAATATTTATTAACTGGCGGCTATATGTTAGGTACTAAGCTAGGTGTGGAGAATTGAATGTAGACCAAGATAGATTGAGTCCGTACCCTAATTGTGTGTAGGATTGACAACTATTAATTATAGTGTTTATGTTATTATGGCAAGCAGTAATTTAAAATTTTCTGTTTAAAAGGGAGAAGCTAGGTTGGATTTGTTTTTATGTGAGCATAGTGCATCTGGGCAAGGCTGAGGCAGTAATACTCTGAGCAATGACATGCCAGTTACCAACACTGACTTGTGATTCAGAGACCAGAAACTTAATGTGGTTGTCCATGTCACTAATTTGTTCTGCTATTCTCCATGCTGCTAATGTATATAAAAATCTGAATACCCTACTCACTCCAATACTATATGCCACAATTATGTTCATTCCCAAATAAACATAATTGGTGCCCTTTGAGTATTTTGCCTGGAGAGTGGAGGATTCTAAAATCATTGGGTTGCTAATATTGATATTTTAAATGCCATTAATTAGGGAACTCTGATGGCCAGTTCTGTTACATGTCTGCATATAGAGTTGTGGCAGGTTATGTATGTGATAATTTTGCAAGTAATGTTAAAAGTAAGCCTACTGTTATAACAGTTTTATGTTTTAAAACATAGGATCCTAGACCAGGGAAGGATATTGTTTTAAAGAGGATGGCCTTCCTCTTAGCATCCAGGGAGTCAGCCCTGCATGACTGGCAAACCCTTGATGCACATGGTTTCCACTGGCTGGCTTTCTAACGTAGATCCTCAGCTGGATGTTCATCCTAGTCCATCTTAGTCTGGAAGCTTTGCTGAGACCTTCTCAATAGCATGACAACATGGCACGCTTACTGAAAGATGGGGGAGACTCCTGTGTCCCTTAAATATACACACATCCATCCAGCATTCTTATGATATTGTTCCTTGACCACCATCTCCTTTGTTCATAATGCAGGGGTTGAACCCAGGAATTCCACATGGGAGGTGAGAAGTCTCCTACGAAATGGCTTGTTTTAAGGAGGATAGGAAGCATTTGTTCTTGGTGAGCCCCAGCTAATGAAATAGGAGCACACCAATCGCAAGACATTTTCAGAAGAGTCTCTGGAGTTAGCCATTCTCTAAAGATTAGGGAGGAAGTGTGAGAAGGGTAATAGACATTTCTAGCACTTCTAACATAATGAAAAAGGAACTTGCCTGGAGAAAAAGTAAGGGAGAATAAAGAAAAGAAAAATAGGTGGCCATGCAGTCCCCTGGTTTGACAAACGATGCCCGGAACCATCAATCCTTATAGTCCAGCAACTGACATCTGAGTCTAGTTTCTTGCCTGCTGCAAAGGTGTGAAAAACAAAGAAGAGTGACACTTTGAAAGACCTTGATTTGAAGGTTTGTGGGTGAAGCTACCTTCTCCTCTCTCAAATCTGTTCCATCTACAGTCTCCTGATCTGATCATCCAGACTAAACTCTTGAAAGCACTTGGTCATCTTTAGCTCACATGCAACATGAAATCTGTCAGCAATCCAGATGGTTCTCCCTTCAGGTTATTTCCAGAAACTGATGGCTTTTCACCACCTCAGCTGCTCAGAAGTGAATCTCTGAGTGAAAGGTTACTTTGATGCCTTGACTAGCATACATTCTGCACAGATGGAAATCTGCATTTGCACTATCCATTAGCAATAGCCACTAGTGGTATGTGGCGTTTGAGCACTTGAAGTGTGTGTCCTGCAACTAAGAATTGTCACTTTTAATTGTATTTAAATTTTAGCGGCTTGATATTTAAATAGATGTGATCTAAAAAAAATTAACTCACTGCCGTCGAGTCATTTCCCCCTCACAGTAGCCCTATAGAAAGGTGTAGAACTACCTCTACAAGTTTCCAAGACTTTCATTGGAGTAGAAAGCCTCATCTTTCTTCTGAGGAGTGGTTGGTGGTTTTGAACTGCTGACTTTGCGATTATGCTGATAGATGAGATTAGAGGCTACCACATTGGCCAATGTAGGTCTTGCTTGCTGAAAGTCAAGAGGGCTTCAATCACTTGCTAATGAAGATTAATGATTGTAGCCTTCAGTATGGATTGCAACTCAGTGTGATAAAGACCAAAATCCTCACAACTGGACCAATAGTAGCAGTACAATAAAATGGAGACAAGGTTGAACTTGTTAAGGATTTTGTCCTGTTAAATCCACAAACAATACTCATGGAAGCAGCAGTCAGGAGATCAAAAGACATATTGCATTAGGTAAGCCAGCTAAGACTGAGCCCCGGTGGCATAAGTGGTTGAGTGCGGGACTGTGGCCCGCGGGCTTGGCGGTTCAAATCCAGTGGCGGCTCTCAGGAGCAGTGCTGGGTAGCTCCCACGACCACCAGAGAACAGTGATGCCCTCCCCCCGCCCCCCCCCCCAAAAAAAAGTCAGCTGTGCACGACCTCTTTAGAGCATCCTTGAAAAGCAAGGATGTTACTTTGAGGACTAGAGTGCACTTGACCCCAAGCCATGGTATTTTCCATGGTCTCATATGCATTTAAGAGAGTGAAGAAGACTGAAGAAGGATCGATACATTTGAGTTGTGGTGCTGGAGAGAAATAATGAAAGTGCTATGGACAACTTAAAGTGTAAAGTGATCTGCTGTAGAAGAGACTGGTCTGCTTTATGACCAGAGTGATCCTTAGAGGTAAGTATGTTACATCCTTTGGAGTACAAGGAATCTTGGTGACACCAAAGCTAAGCACTCGCCTATTAAATGGATGGTCTGCAGGTCAGGTTCACTGCTGCTCTGTGGAAGAATGACCTGGCAATCTGCCTCTCTCTGTGAAGGTTTTAGCCTTGGACACTTGACACAGAAGTTCTTCTCTGTCCTACAGTGTCACGATTATGTGCAATGATTCGGTGGCAATGGAATTATTTTGGGTATTTTTGGTAATGCAGACACACTGTTGTTGCTATTGCTATGTTACCTATCATCATGGCCTACCCATTATCAGAATAAATATGTATGTACTTCTTTCATGTAGTGGATATCTATCACCTAGAACACTTTCAGCTTATTTTTCATGGTGGTGGTGGGGCAAACTCTCACATTGAAGTCTGGCTTATATGGACACTATGTGCAACCAGACAAGGCACTCCTGGTCCTGCATTATCTTCTTGATCATTACTGTGTTTGAGTCCCTTGTTGTAGCCACCACTATCAGTACATCTCATTGAGGTCCTTCCTCTGTTTGTGTTGAATTGCTATGAAACATGCTATCTCTTTCCTGGAAATGGTCCCTCCTGTGAATTGAAACTTGACCATCCTCCTTTCAGAGAAGTGTTCTGGCTCAATTTTGTCCAAACAAACTTTTTGGTTCTTCTGGAAGTAGAGAGAATTCTCAATGTTCTTTGCATACATCATAAATCCAATGTCGCAATTGTTCCATGGTCTTTCTTATTCATTGTCCACTTTGACATGAGGAGATGGAGCATACTATAGCTTAGGTCAAGCACACTTCAGTCCTCAGCATAAAACTTTTGCCTTTTAATACTTTAAAGAGGTCTTTAGCCTCAGGTGTGTCTGAAATAATACAGTATTTGAGTTATTGATTAATGCTTCCATGGGCATTGATTGTGCAGCCAACTAACAGGAAACCCTTCTCAACATCACTATTCTCTACATTTATCATGATGTCACTCACTGTACTAACTGTGAAGAGTATTTTTGACCTGTGTCTAGATATTACTCTCTCACGGTCAGTAGTTTACTTCAGGATAGGTCTGAAAATGTCTTTTATTGAGGATGCATGCGACTCCATTCTTTTTCTCTATGTCATTACTGTCATAGTAGACCATGTCTCTGATTGCCTAATAACAGTCCACTTCAGCCTACTTTTGTGTATTATATTTCATTTGACTCCCAGTTTTTCTTAATTCATACAGTACACATCCCACTTCTAATTATTAATTGATATTTTTGCCACTCATTTTGAGTTGTGTCTCATCAGCAAAGGAAAAGTCCTGAATGCCTTGTTTATCCATGTTATGAAGATTGACTCTCCTTGGAGGAGGTAACTCTTGACTTGTGCCTTGTGTCTTCCAACCTGAGCAACTCGTCTTTGGACAAATATCTGACACTGTTCTGTTGCTATTCATATTGTTCTGAGGGGCCTTTTTTTTTTAAGAAGAAGAAGCAGATAGCCAGGCCCTTCTTCCATGTGTGCCTTAATCTGATCTGGAAATTCTGCTTAAACTGGTATTTGAAATACTGGTGACATAGCTTCCAATGCCACATCAACACCCACAGGAAAACAAACTGAGATATCTTTTATCAAATCCTTGATGCTTAATTTTTCCTCAATTCATTTCATCTAAACTGCCGCATGCTCTATAGATTTGTAAGATACTTTTCAAATGCTATTCTAATACTTCTTTTTTCCCAATTATTTTATTGGGGCTCTTACAGCTCTTATAGCATTCAATACATCATTTGTATCAAGCATATTTGTACACATATTACCATATTCATTTTGAAATATTTTCCACTTGAGCCCTTGGTATAAGCTCCTCCTTCTCCATCCCTCCTTTTTTTAATGAATCATTTTATTGGGAGCTCGTACAACTCCCATCACAATCCATGCATCCATCCATTGTATGCAGGTCACATTTACACACTTATTGCCATCATCGCTCTCAAAACATCCTCCCTCCATCCAGGCCCCCCAGTATCAGCTCCCTATATTTTCCCTTCCTCACCCCCCCATCATGAACACTTAGTAATTTACAAATTGTTATTATTTTCATACTATACACTGTCCAATGTGTTCCAATACTCACTCTCCTGTTGTCCGTGTCCCAGAGATGTTCTCTGGTTCTCCCTTTCTATTCCACCATCCCTCCAACCTCCTGGTATTACGACTCCTATTACTAGTCTTGAGGGATCATCTATCCTAAAGTTCCCATGTTTCCAACTTCACTGTACATCTCATTGTCTAGCTGGATTTATGTGTAGAATTGGGATCATGATAGTGGGTGGGAGGCAGCATTTGGGAATAAGAGGAAGGTTCCATATTTCATTGCTACTACCCTATATCTTAACTGGCTCATTTCCTCCTTGCAACCCCTCTGCAAAAGGAAGTTGCTTCACCTATTGATGGGTATTGGGTCCCCAATCTGTACTCCCTCTCATTAATAATGATATAATTTTAGCTCTTTGATGCCTGACACCAGATCCCTTCAACACCCTGTGATCACACAGTCTGGTGTGCTTCTTCCATGTGGGCTTTGTTGCTTCTGAGCTTAATGGCCGCTTGTTTACTCAAGCCTTTAAGACCCCAGGTGCTATATCTTTTGATAGCCAGGCACCATCCACTTACCACATTAGCTTAGGTACACATTTGTCATCAGCTATCATATCAGGAAAGTGAGCATGCAATGTTATGCTTTTTAGTTCTTGAAGCCTGATATCTAATCCCTTTGACACCTCGTGATCCCACAGCTGGTGTGCTTCTTCCATGTGGGACTTGTTGCTTCTGAGATAGATGGTTGCTTGTTTACTTTCAAGCTTTTAAGACTCCAGATGCTCCATCTTTTGATAGCCAGGCATCATTAGCTTTCTTCACTACCTTTGCTTATGCACACATTGGTCTTCAGTGATCGTGTCAGAAAGGTGAGCATCTTGGAATGCCAATTTAGTAGAACAAAGTGTTCTTGTACCAAGGAATTACTTGATTGGAGGTCTAATGCCTATCTGCTGTCCTACTACTAACCCTTTAAGTGTGCATGTTGATCTATTTCCCTGTCATCACTTATAAATATATGCACCTATGTACATACCTGTATTTGAACCTCTAGAAATGCACACTATCCCCCAGTTCCTTCCTCTATTTCCATTTGGTTCCCTCTTGTCCCACTATCATGCTCAACTTCCATTTGGCTTTCAGTATTTTCTCTCTGTTACGTTAGTCTTATCAGACTTCTCTCACCCACCGTGTCACTGATTTTGTATCAATTGTTATTCCCTTTTTCCTGGGCTGGTCGACATCACCACCTCTCCCTCTCCTCCCCCTCCTCCCCCTCTCCCATGTCCCCTACCCTGGAACCACCAGTCCTGTCATTTTCTCCTTCAGACTCTGTCCAGCTTATCTTGTCTAGATAGACCTTCAGAGGTAAACAATATGTTCAAAAAAGGCCTCCTAAAATGAAGCAACTGAAGCAAATAAAACAATGCTAACAGCAGCAAGAAAATCCATCAATGTGCTATACATATATGTAAAAGAATAATAAAATAATAACAATATAAAAACCTGTATAAAGTTCAAGATCTGTAGTTGACCTCCAGGAGTGTCCTCTGTTTGAGTCGCATGGGGTTCCATACCCAAAGAATATCCTTGACACTCCATCTGGAACTCCATGCTCTGTTGCACACTCTTAGTGCTTTGCATTGGTGAGGTTGTGTCTGACAGGGTATAATCTTGACCCCCCTTCTTCATCCTGGCCCTGATAGGCCTTGGGTCAATGAGGGTAGCCATATTTCATAGTGGGGCTGGCCATGTAGTCCTCTTTGTGCATTAGCTGTTCTGAGTGGGAATATCGTCCTGAAGGCTCGGTGGGCCAGGATGCACATCATTCTCTCTTCCTCCGATTTCATTTGTTCTCATGTGCTCTGGTCAGGCGTATCTCATTCTCCAAGCTTCAGCTTCAGTGCTGACCTCCAAGGCAACTTCCTCTGGTGGAGAGGTGGCTGCCCCTGTAGTTGGGGTTGTGGTTGTGTTCTCAGGTCTTTCCACTGGTTCTCCACTCCATGCTGTCGTGCTGCATTCACATCCTGGATCTCCGGGTTTAAGTTTGTCCCTCTTTCCCTGTGGAGATATAAACAATATGCTCCCCTTTGTTGGTTTAGTGTCCTCTTCCCTTTCTACACATTGACATCTGCCCCTCCTCACCCCTCCTCCCTAGTTAGCTACTATATGTAGTCCTAGATTTGGTCTGGCCCCTGCCATATTACCTGGGCTTTCTCCCAGGGTTTTCTCTATATAGTAGATTTTTCCAAATGCCCCTTTCCAATTTTAAAATTATTATTATGCTTACCTCAGTGGATTCATGTTGTACATGTCCTTTTGCGCTTGGCTAACTTCGCTTTTCATAATTTTCTCTAGTTCTTCCCCTGCAGTTATGTGCTTCATGCGTTCATCACTGCTTTTCAGTGATGAATAGTGCTCCATTGTATGTCTGTATCACAGCTTTTTAACCCATTCGTCAGTTGATGGGAATATGGACTGCTTCCAAATCCTTCTGATTGTGAACTGTGCTGCGATGAATATTGGGGCACAGATCTCTGGTAGTGGATTGTTGCTTGTCTGTTCTGGGTATATGCCCAGCAGGGGAATTGCTGGTCATATAGTAGCTCAATTTCCAACTGCTTTAGATATCTCCAAATTGATCTCCATAGTGGCTGTGCATACCGATCTCCAGGAGTTTTGGGTGTGAGCTTCCTATCTGGCTGCCATCTTCCTGCCGTCTCCTCTGATACTTCTTTATGTGGGTAGAAACCCCATCATTCTTCTGAGAAACACAACCCGATGTATAACCATTATACCACCAGGAATCCTCAGAAAATCACAGGGGCAGTTCAGTCCTGCCCTATAGGGTCATGATGAATCAGCATTTCTTCAACTCAGTGGCAGTGAGTGATTTTATTACCATTGATAACACTATTAGTAATTTACTTCTGAAAGTAAAAGCTAAGTTAGAATGACCCATGACCTATGATAGGTTTATCCCAAAATTATTATCTACTATATTTTACACAAATAACATGCTTTGTCTATATTTGTTTGATAGCCATTCCTTCTCCAGAAGGAATGTGTTGCTCCTATGTGTTGTCTCCTATGTGTTGCTGTGGAAACATCTTGTTTTACATGTTTGCGAGGAAAATATCTCATGGGGCGGGTGTGGTTGAAAGACAAACTTAGAAACTACCCACAGTTTGTCTAAAATATAGAATATGGCTAAAAGCACAGGGTATATGTTGCTTTAAAATTGTATTGTTTGGGGGCTGAGCCCCAATGGCGTAGTGGTTGTATGCGGTACTACGGCCCATAGGGTAGGCGGTTCAAATCTACCACCAGCTCTCCAGGAGCAAGGATGGGCCTCCTACTCCCACCAGGGGGCAGTGATGCCCACAAAAAATGTATTCTTTGGTGGAAAACCCAGAACAATTAGATACACCATAGCGGGAAATGCCTTTTAAAATTCACACAATCCTATTTCTGGCATTGCAAACAATGTACTAGTGTTAGGTCCCAAGCAACCTTTATTGATTTAATATTGTGTTTGAATGGTATTTATGTAGTGGCTTTGTAAATATTCCTTCTATTAATTAGTGTATTGCTTTTTCTGACAGTGCCATATATAATAAATATATCCATCTCATTTATTTGCATGACAAAGTGAAGTACATTGAGAGCAAGATACCTATTGAACATCTGATTCTTTCCTTTTTCTGATTTTTTTTATATTCCTTTGTGAACTGGAGTTTTTTGTCAGAAGTAAACCCAAGGAAAAGAAACTTCTGCAGAGGCTCTCAGCAGCTTTCAGTTCTGATTGGTCAGAGGGTAGGGTCTTGGCCATTGTTTGTGTAGTGTACTATGATCTAACGTATTTCATAATACTAAGTGTCTTGTGGTGATTAAAGAATTTCCTTAATTAGTAATAAATTTGTAATCATCTTTTGTGACATCCTTACAAAGAGAATTATCCAACAGATATTACTTTGAAGTGAAATATCCCAATATGCTAAGGCTCTATTTACCCGAGGCAGATATAAAATCCTACTTGGGCCAACATCTTCTTTAGTGTCAGTAGTTATTTTCCTCTCTCTCCTTGATATCCCTCCAACTTGTCCCTTTATTCTTAATCCAGTCTTCCTGTCATATCTCAAATATACAGCCCAAAGTTACGAGTGTCTTGTGGAAATTAGTGGCCATCGATCCCGGAAAGGGAGACTGTTGGGGTGTTCACAAAAGTGTGACTGGTTGCTAACCAAAGACTGGGGGTTCACATCACCCAGAAGCAACTTGCAAGAAAAGCGTGGCGATATATTTCCAGAAAGTCAGTCAATAAAAGCCCTATGGGGCACAGGTCACTGGAACATGCCTGAGGTGCCCATGGGTCTGAGTCCACTCAATGATAACTAGCTGTAATATCTGGAAAGACCTCTCATTTGCTTGCTAATTTTCCTCCCACTTTCAGTTATGTCATTTTTCTCCCTCTGCCATATATATATGTATATATAAGTATATACATGTATATGCCATATATATGTATATATAAGTATATACATGTATATAAGTATATATATGTATACATAAGTATATATATATGTATTCCTTCCAAAGCACACTTCCTAGAATCCCCTCGTCACCTGCATGCTTATAGCGATGCCCTCTGAGACTTCTGAACCTGAGTCTGTGCCCTTTGTGTTGCAGGAGCTATGCCTGTCCCGGACCAGCCTTCATCAGCTTCAGAGAAGACCAGCTCCCTGAGCCCCGGCTTAAACACCTCCAATGGGGATGGTTCCGAAACAGAAACCACCTCTGCCATCCTTGCATCGGTCAAAGAACAGGTAGAAACTTTCTATTCTTGTTACCAACTTGTGAACGGATTTTAAGCTGGATTTCCTTAGGTGGATGGTGCTGATTACATTGTGAGAAAGGAAACCGTGATTTGAAAGTGTGTTGGAATTCACTCTCTAACTAATATTAAAGTATGAACATCATTGTTGTGGCTCTTTGCCTTCATGCCCTAGACAGCTTCCATAGAGAGGAAACTAAACCAAATGAGACAACAGTGTAACCAGAGAATCAGCAAAATCTTTGGATAAATGTTTGGCAGATTTCTTGCAGGATCTGGAATTTATATCATTTGTGTCATGGAATAATAATAATTGACTGATAATCAGTCTTTTGAAGATAAAATGTCTGGAAAGCTTCCCCAATAATATGTCCAGGAAACCGACAAATAAATATGTGTGTGTACCTGCAGAGTAATTCATGTTAGGCCAAGGCATATTGGCCTTCCCGTTTTCCTAAGCTGGTCCTTGATGAACATATTGCAAAAATGTCCCTGGAGAACCCATGGAAATATGAATGAATATCTTCCAATGTTATTTAGTCATTTAAAAATGGATGAGGAAATTATCTGATGTTTTGGGTTTAAAATCAATGGTTTTTTATGACATGTGTATTGCAGAAGAAAAGGGGGCTAAATAACTGTAGGCAAATCAGGTTATTTTTTTTTCATGTTTTCCAGGCATGGACTAGAATAGAAATCAGTATATCATTACAAAAGTAAAAGTATGCTATGTGACACATATGTGATTTAGTGATACTGAAGTTAACAACAGAGCCGATAGCCCCAGATGGGTCATATGTGGACAGATGCCCAATGAGATCAGGGGAAGCTGGAGGAAACTGCTTTTGTTTTATACATTGAGACAGATCTAAGCAAGGCTATGTTCCAACCAATATGGCCAAGATATCAGGAAAGTAGCCAAGGGAAGATCCCACAGGTAGGACCAATGTCGTTAGTTGAAAGTGTGCAATGAATCAGGAAGTATGCAGTTAAGTGGGTAGATAGAATGATAAATTGGATGGGTGGTCTAATTTAGAAAATTTATAGTATAATGTAGTCTGCTCCCAAAAGCCCATCCGATAAAATTTTTGGAATATCTCTAAGTGGTAATGGAAAAGTAAAATTCATTTCACATCCTCTGTACTGTTTTGTTAAAGTTGGGTTTGGGCGTGGTAATTCTTTATTGTAGGATGATGGTGATGTCTTGCCAAACCATAAATGACCATCATGATAAGGTTTCAGTGTAAAGTAGGTTCACAAAGACCTAGATGAACACTAATCACAGATCACTTTTGAGCTGCAAAGGTGAGATTCTTGGTGGTGGGAAATGAATGTGGTGTCTCAAGAAAGCCTGAGGTGAGACTAGCTAGCGATAAGACCCCTTGTATTGCCCAGTGTTGATGCTTGGATATTGAGTGGACCTGGTGTCTGCTTATGTAAAAGCAGTAATCAATAAGCAGAGAATTTCATGAACTTTTTTGTGGATGGTTTCCTGTCATCAATCGCCCTCTTCCTTCTCTGGAGGATTTGTGTCTCTTTTTCTCAGGTATGGAATACTATCTTTGGAGTTAATGCTCAGTTGAAATATTAAAATGCACACATAAATACATATGTGGCTAGATGAACAAACTGTTATTTACAAAATAAATATCATCTATGATTAGTGCATGCATACTGCATTTTTTGAAGTTGCTCCCATGACAATATCTGGCCTTTTCCTCCCATGACAATAGCCAGTCTTTTCCTATGAGGTTGGTAATGAAAATAAGCTTTCAAGAATTATAAATTGTTACATTATATTATGAGCCTTTAAGAGCAGGTGTTGATGGGGTCAGATTTTCTCCACTTCAGTCCAGCCTGCCTCCTGAGAAGTCAGTTCTGGAGGAGGACCATCTATTGTTTGTCTTGATGGGCAAATATTCTGAGTTGATCACCATGAGATTGTCTGCTTATCCATTCATTAAACTTATAGATCACCTTCTATAAAAATGACCCAAAGAATTGTGATAAAGGAAATGTATATGTAAATCCAGGCTGAAACTGTTCATTAGGAGAAGTTGTTAACAAGACTTACCACACAAGTCCTTTAGACAAGTAGTTAACATCTCCTAGAAGGGAATTCTAGTTCATACCTATAGGATAAAACTTAAGTCTCAATGAAAAGGTCTTTTCCTGTATTGCAAATTTCCATGTTGACTAACTCTTTATCTGGTAATCTTACCACCTTTATGTTCCAATCAGCAGAACCGTGATTTAGGTAGTTTTCTGTATTCCAGGCACACCATCTGTCTCAATCCACCATTTGTTCAATCCTTGCTTTATGGGTTATTAAGAGAAAGGTACCAATTTCCTATAAATTTTCTTTTTATAAGGGGGGGACATGTGCATGTAGCAATAAGATCATGTAGCTAAACAATTGAGAAGCTATATTGATAGGCATGATGATAAAGAGGAACCAAGAGCAGTGTATGGCTAAAGGTCCGAAAAACCCAAGTATTCAATTATTTAACAATGGGAGATATTATAGGAGAGAAAGATAAACTGATGGAACCTGATGGAGAGAAAATAATCTCAGGAGAAAAACTGGTAAGTAGTTGAGTATCCTATAAAGACAACATATGGATTAGTACAGAAGTGAAATCAACAGTTCAGGTAGGCTGGTACCTAAGTTATCAGGACACTTACTTATTTTGAGTTAAAGTATATATGTAGTCTAGAGAGTAGGACTTTGCTGAGGTTAAGAGGGAGATAGGGATTTGACCTAAGAGGGGGTTGAAAGAGGAAAGCTACTAATGACAGTTGTAGTGCCAACTGAATTGGCACTGAATAAAAAATGGAAGATTATAAAAGACAAAATAAATTGGTAGGGGCCATCGATTTGTTATCAGAGTAAATATGAAGATTTTTTGACATTGGGGTTTTAAATAAATTAGCTAGCCATATGTATAGTTCTGTCATCAACATGGCATACTTAAAGTAAAGGATTTGATAATGATGACACTTAGATTATGATTTTTGGAAATAAGCAATGGGAAACTGAGAAGGAACATATAGCCTAGTTCCAACCTGAAAGCTGGCAGTAATGATAGCACACTGACAGTGGTCATGAGGAGAAGGAGAGTAAGCTGTGTTTCTAGTCCCCCATGGGTGAGGACAAGAGCTGACTGTTATTTCTTAGCTATTTATTGTAAATGAGCCAGTTGTTGTTGGTGCCCTAGAGTGAGTTCCAATTCTTGGCCACCCACACAGAGACACAGCAGAGTGAATCCCTGCCCTGTCCCATCCTCACCATTGTTGTGATGTTTGAACTCATGTGCATCACCACTGTGTCAATCCATTTCAGTGATGGTCTTTTTTTTCTTTTCTACCCTCCTACTTTATCAACATGATGTTCCTCTCACGGACTGCTCCCTCCTGATAGTATGCCCAAAGTACATAAAACAAAATCTCACCATCCCTGATTCAAGGAAGAAGCATGGAGATTGTATGTCTTCCAAGCCAGATTTGTTGGTTCTTCTGGCAGTCCACAGTATGTTAAATTGTCTTCACTAACACCAAAATTCAAAGCATCAATTCTTCTTAGGTCTTTCTTATTCTATGACCAACTTGAAGTAATGGAAAACACCATGGCTGGAGTAAGGTACCCTTGTCTTCACAGTGGCTAAGCATACCCATCCTGATAATCATTTGTATGTTTTTTTGAAAAGTTTTTGGTTAGAATATTGAGCTATAATTTTATACAAAAAGATCTACCTAATCATGTCATGTAAACTTTGCCTTATCTTATCTTAAGTCAGTATGAATAATATTTTGAATTCATGAAAATCATGACTTGCTTGGATATATATTTTGGTTTGAAAATAAGGTCTATTTCTCTACCATTGACTCATATTTCCTTTGATCTTTATATTGCAGTCAAATGCTCTACCACCCTTTGATCATTATATGTTACTAAAATCTATCATGTAAAGAAGAAAACAGTTATTGATATTGATTTAGAGATTATATAGGCCATTGAGTTTTATAAATTACTACTAGTCAGATAAATATTGGTTTTAAAACATTCGACTGGCAAAATAAATTTTGATGATGGCCAGATGAAGCATATGTTTGCTGGGTGCAGAGTAGAATATGCCAATCTTTAATTTTTTGGAATTATTATGTTCATCAAGCATATGCAATGTGCTCTGAACTGTGTTTTCACAGGTGATATACAGCTGCTGTCATTTGTCTTAGGATAATTAATGATAGAGTTAACGCTGTAAGACAAGCCTATAAAAACAATTACAAAATATAAAACGCGGGAAATGCAATTTTAATAAATGTGTATGTGAACACATTACCAAGTTCTATATGATTTATACAGATAAAATACAGTACTTTATACTTATAACCTGAGAACTCACTTTATTGCTGCATTAATGACTCCTTTTTTTAAGTTCCACAAGTACTATAAGTTATATTCTGTATGCTAGAGAAATTCCTGAGTGTCAACATGGAGGATAATTGCAATGTAGTCAAACACACATGCACCATTTTCATTACTGCACTTGATGTAGTGAAGTAGGAATAATGACATTTCTGATGGGCCCCATGATGAGCCAAAACATTGTATTGAGTACTTGGGAAATGTATCAAAAGAATGCACTTGATGACATGAAGGTGAATAAGTGGCCATCTAGCTAAGTAGCAAGTCCACATGGAAGAAGCATAACAGTATGTATGACCAGTATGTGTCAAAGGGATCTGGTATCAAGCATCAAAGACCTAAGATATATATCGTTATTAGTGAGGGGGAGTTCAGATTGGGGACCCAAAGCCCATCAATAATTGAAGAGACATCCTCTTACAGAGGGGTTATAGCGAGGAGATGAGCCAGTCTAGGTGCCCTGTAGTAGCAATGAAATGTTCTTAAATGCTTCCTCCCACCGACTATCCTCATCCAAATTCTGCCAGACAGATTTGGCTAGACCAGGGGATGCACACTGGAGTCGAAAATGTGGATTTTAGGATAGATAATCCCTTGAGACTAGTGGGGAGTGGTGACACTTGAAGGGTGGAGGGATGGTGGAGTAGAAAGGGGGAGCAAATTTCTTGGATCTGCATGTGATCTCCTCTCTGGGGTGTGGACAACGGGAGTCGGGGGGGGCAGGGAGGGGAAGTTGTTGAGTGAAATGACACATTATACAGTGTAAGATATGAAGAGGTAATAACAATTTGTAAGTTATTGGGGGAGGAGAAGGGGGAAAGGGAAATATGGGAAATTGGAATTAAATAATGAACTAAAGAAAAGGGGAAGAGGAGCTTATGCTGGAGAGGTTCAAGTAGATAATGTAGATGAATGTAGCAACATGTATACAAATATGCTTAATACAAATGATGTATTAAATGTATTAAATGATGTATTAAATATACGAGCCCCCAATAAAATCTATATTAAAAAAAAATGCACTTGGAGTATTTAAGCAAATATATTCTGTATCAAATAGAAAGAAACATTGTTTGTTCACATTGACACTTTGAAATCATAACATATTTTTCTTTTTCTTTGACTCCCACATTAAATCCATCTGGAAAAAAGTATTATTGAAAAGAGCATACCACTAAATGCTTAATAGTATGGTTTTATGCTATATATCATTGTAAACTCTTCCACATCTTTATTAGTGATACTGTTGTGTGCAAAAATATTCTTTGATAATGTAATATGGACCATGACCTATAAACTACTAATCAATTTTCAGATCATATTTTGGAAGAGCATGTTATTAAAGCAATGGCAAAACTCTCATCCATGAGAAAGAGGAAATTAAAACACCTTCAGGAAAGGTCAAGAAGATAGAGGATTATCTGCAAAGACCAGTGAGCTTTATTCTCATTTATTCAGAGAAGAAAAGAATTATGCATATCTTAATGCCACAAGTTGAGCTTTCTTCATATTTCAAAATTAAAGTGAGGATTACTTGATCATTGATTTTTAAATGTTTCTTGTTTCAAGGCAAATATAGTCTGAAAATGGAACAAAAGAAAAGGGCATGGTTTTCCTTTATATTTCCACAGTAGCTCTTGGACTAGCTGTGGTGGTCTCTTTCAGGATATGGGCTGAACTGTTAGAGAACAAGTAAAGAATGATTGGAGCCTTGTTACAACTTGACAGGTTGCATAGCTCATGCAGCAGGGCTTCCAGAGAGAGTCCACAAGATTCAGAAACCCTTGTGAATATCATATAGGGAGGATGGAGGTAGTGAATGTCATATGTGAGACATGATAGCAGTGAATATTTTATATAAAAATAGTTACAGTGAATCATCATGTATAGAGGATAATGGTTATAAATGCCATATTTGGAGGATGGAGGAAGTGAACATCACCTATGGAAGATGGTGGTAATAAATATTATATATGGAGGATAAAGGTAGTAATGATCATATACTTGGGGTGTTGTTATTCTTGTTGATAGATGACATTGAGTTGGTTCCCCCTCATAGGGTTCCCCCCCTGTGCACACCAGGAGACACCTCCCTGTCCTGCAACATCCTCATACTTGTTTCTACGCTTGAGCCAGTTGTTGCAGGCACTGTGTCAGCCCATCTCATTGAGGACCTTCCTTTTTTTAACTGCTCCTCTACTTTACCAAGAATGATGTTCTTTTCCAGAGACTGGTCTCTACTGACAGTGTGTTTAAAATATTAGAGATTAAGTCTCCCCATCTTTGCCTCCAAGATAGTTTTTGTGTTCTTTTGCAGCCCGGGGTGCTTTCAATATTCTCCTGTCGCATTCTCCAATATTCTTCTCCAATTTTCATGCTCCACGTATGGAGGATAGTGGCAGTGATTACCATATATGGAAGATGATGGTAGTGGCTGTCATAAATGGAGACTGGTGACACCACGTATCCTGTGTGAGAGGTAGTGGTGATGAAGATCATAGGTGAGGTATGGTGACAGTGAATATAATAGATGGAGGTAGTGAATATCATAGACATTTATGGGATGATAGTAGTAACCATCACATATGGAGGATGGTGGCAGTGGATACAATTTTTGAGGATGGAGGTTGTGAACATCATATATGCAGGCTACTCCGTGCCATCAAGTCCATGCAGAATCATAGCGACCCTATAGGATAAGGTGGAAATGCCTTGTTGGGGTTGTAATTCTTTATGGGAGTATAAAGTCCCATCTTCTTCCCATATAGGGAAGGGAGGTAGTGGATAGATAGAGGACGTTGGTTGTTAAAGTCTACTTGACTCCAACTCCTGAGGGCCTAATGTTACCTATGCCACCTTTATGACCATTGGGATGTTTGAGTCCATTGTTGATGATCTTTGGGTTTCCTGTCATTTTTCTGACCAGGATGAAGTCCTCCCATGGAGCCACTGGTGGTTTTGAAGTGCTGACCATGCACATCACAGCCCATGTGTAACCACTACACCACCAGGGCATCTCTGTATTTCTCCTAGAAATGATTTGTTGAGTGTTTTGCATATATAGGCTGCCCTCAATATTTTTCCAAATAGCACTTCATATGTATCAAATCTGTCTTCCTTTTCATTGTCCTGCTTGCACCTGTCTAGGAAGTGATTGAAAAGGCTATCATTTATGTCAGGTACACTTTCGTTTTGGCGCTTAGTAGATAGGTAGATTGAGCAAACTGGATCCGTCGATTTCTAGGAAGGCACAGAAGGAAGAGGAGTGCTGTGTTGCCCACAGCCATCGAGTCCATTCTGACTCACCAGGACCTGGTAGGGCAGCAGAGAACTTATCCTTAGGATGTCCAAGATTGTAGATCTTTATAGGAGCAGTTAGCCTCATCTTTTTTCCTCCACACAGATGGTGGATTTAAACTGCTGATCTTGCAGTTAAAAACCCAACTCTTAACCCACTACTCTTTAGTTTGGAATTCTTCTAAAGACACTAACATTGAGCCAAGGACGACTCCTAGAGACTCTGTCGGTCAGGGTAGAACTGCTCCTGTGGTTCTTCCAGGAGCTAAATCTTTGCAAGACTAAAAAGCCCATCTTTCGCCCAAGATGCTGCTGGTAGTTTCACACTACTGTTAGCAGAGCAACACACTAGCAGCCTCTGCAACTGTAACTCTTTATGGGACTAGTGTCAAGAGTCTTGCTTCTGTGAAACATTTTAGCTACGTTTCTTCTTGCACTCATTTGGACTTTTTGCTTCTTTGTTTTGACCATCAAGGATGCATTCACTATTCTTCTCTCTAACAGTTGAATTCTATCTAACCTCTAGGACACCAGGGTATATAAAGTATTCAGAGTCTTGGAATTCCGTGTAATAAAGAGTGGGATGGCCTTGTGGCACGATCTGCTAGGATCACTTTGAAGTTGGTCTATTTCGAGATTGAAGTTTTGCATTAGTGAAATGAAGGCTGGATATATGGTGTAAAGGAAAACGAAACCTTAAATGTCGACTAAATTCTTGAGAATGAATGTCAGGAGGTCTAGGTTCAGGTGAGCAAGTCGAGGGTAATATTGGGGAAGTCTCTGTCCCCCCCCCCCAATCCACCCCCAGTTTCAGGCATATGCATGGATGTATTTTGTTCTTCCTTATAAGTTGTTATGACTTTTTCCTTCTAAAAATATCTTTTCATGTCCAGATTTCAGTTTGGGTTTCTTCTAAAGACACTGTCTAGTTATCCATCTTTCTACTCCTCGCAAACTCCAATCCAAGGATTAGTTCATTTCGTTGCCTTCTGCTTGGTTCCTTTGATATTGTTAGTTGTTTGGGTTTATAGAGCCCTAGAGGCTAAGATGGGGGAAATAAAAATACAATGAGCTTTTATATGCTCAATGAGAGGATAAACTTTTAATATGTAAGCTTTATAGCACAACTTCACTGTACTTCTAATGCCTCTGCTGCTTGCTGTTAGAAGTCTTGTTATATACTTATATATGAAATCAAAAGGAATACTTTCAGGGAGATATTTTAAACACTTTTGTGAATTTTCCATAATTAATTGATGCACATTGTAGAGTGAGGGAAAGGAGAGTTAGCTGCTCCTTTAAATATTTTTAGCCTTGGACACACTGCAGAGGGCTTCTATGAGTCAGATTTCCTTTCATGGCAGGGAATGCATATACAGAAGTTAAAAGGGCCTTAGAAAGTGATAAAGAAAACATGTTTATTTCAGAGTAGCTCCAGCATGAGAAGTCATTGTAACTATCTGGGAAGGTATATGTTGAAGATTTTAATATGAGTTTATAATTATCTTAAATTTTTTTATTTTGCTCTATAAATAGTCAGCCATTGTTTGTGTATTTTGCATGGTAACTGGAGTATTTTTCATATATCCATTGATCTTCTTTTTAACATTTTTTTCTAACAGTGTTGTTAAATTGTCTCTGTGAATTATGTAATATTACTATTTTATTTAACTGCTTCACTTATGTCGATTGCTAAGGTCAATTCAATTTTCTCAGCTAAAAAATAAAAAGACCACATCACACTTCCTTATGCATAAATCTTGGACCCATTTTACCAAAGGTTGCCTGCAGCAAGGTTTTGAGAGCGTTTAAAGACCCTTCCAGGCTCCATGGGAAAACATGTCACAATCGATTACTGACCAGGGCCAGGGGCAATGCATCCAGAGCAGTGACTTTGGGGAATAAGAGTAAGTGCCTTATCCAGCACTTACACAGTGGAGGCAGTTAATAAATAGCATATACTGGGAGGAGTAAAAGGGAAACCATGTTTTGTATCCACAGAAATGGAATCAAATACAGGATGGAGGATAGTACCAGGACCAGGCTGTGGTGTTCTGTTTTCCCGAGCACACTGGGACTCCACAGCACCAGTCACTCTGTCACCTGTTAGTGTACACACAGGAGATGTCAGAAAACAAGGAGCACTGTGAATTAGTAGCTCCGAAAAAGCAAAGCCAAAATTGTTTTCAAATAGAACAACCCTGGTGGAATAGTTGACCAATATATACATTAAGTTGTCTTCTTGTGTGCATTGTGTGTGTGTGTGTGTGTGGGGGGTGTCTGTCATCAATTTCAGGTTCAGAACACTCTGCTTTCAAGTCCATTCCAACCCTTAGGTGTGCTGTCGTCCAGAGGAGAAGGGCTCCTGTCGGTGTCTGAGACTGACACCTGCGTGGGAGCAGAAAGCCGCATCATTGCCTGAATGGCTGGTGGGTTTGAACCGCTGACCTCGTGGTCCATAGCTCAAACCACCACCCGCTGTACCACCAGGGCTCCCTATCAAAACTCTAGATGACTTCACATAGTAGGCAGAGAGCACCTCAAGATTCTGCAGTCTAACCCCTAAATTCAGGGTGGCACGGAGCTCATGTACTGACAAAAGGCTGAGGGGACATCTTTTCGAGTTTTCCCTGTTTCTGGTCGTCCATGTGTTCTTGGTTTATGGCAGTGTGACTCCTAGCTCAAGGAACTATGACAGTGCAGCAGTTCACATGCTGACAAGCCAAGTGGCCTGTGATCCCAAACCAACAGCCAGTCCGCACGAAGATGTGGCCGTCTGTTTCTCTGAAGGTGCTCGTCCTGCAGCCCTGTGGGACAGTTCAGTTCTGTCCTGTAGCATGGCTCTCAGCGGGAGTCAGCTTGCTGGCCATGGGTTTGGTTTTGCTTTTGCTTTTGGTAAACTCCAATCACCGCTTCCTTCTCCGCATCTGTTTTGTCTAATCGCTTTTGTTTTGACAAGTCCTATTGGATTAGCACTCTATTACACCCTATTACATTACAACCCCTTGCTGATTAATTGCATACAACCCCGTACAAAGGTAACTAATTGCATTCACAAATATGCTGTGTCCAAATTAGGTCCTTTTCACAGGTACAGAGTTAAGGTTGACGCATATATTTTTGTTATGCTATTAGGTTCCACCCACTCAATTCCGACTCACAGTGAATATATACAACAGCATACAACAGTGCCGGGTCCGGAGCCCTTGTGATTGTCACAAGGCTATTGCTTTAGCCTTGTGACAGTCCATCTCATTGGGGGCTTTTCTCTTTTTGCTGACCTTCTACTTTACTAAACATGATACCCTTTTCCAGAGATTAGATTCTCCTGATATCAAGCCCCAAAAATGTGATATAGAGTCTAGTCGCCCCAACTTTTAAGGAGCATTCTGGTCCTTTCAGTGTTCTTGGCCAGCACCATAATTCAAATGCATCAAGTTTTCACCAGTCTTTTTAGTTCTTTGTCTGGCATATGTGGCAATTTTAAGTACATGATTTGGACCAGGCACCCCTGAGTCTTTGCTGTTTAACACGTTAAAGAAGTGTTGTGCACCAGATTTACCTCACAGAACACATTGTTTTATTTCTTTTCTTTGTCTATGCACAAATCAATGCATACAAATTGTTCATAAGAATTTAGAATAAAATGACTTCAAAGAACCAACAACCCTTATAATTATTCGGTTATGTTCATAAAGAAAATGCGATTTAAAGGGAGTCCGATGGGTTAGTCACATCCCAGTTCTACTACTGGAGCCTTCCTGTCACCAAGAGTGAGTCTCTGGGACCAGAATCTCTCAGCAGGCATCAGCACCACAGGTCAGCAGCTGATCGATCATTTTCAAGCTGCGGTCACTGCCCACTCTCATCTTCTGATTCCCAAGGAGCTGTGAGTGGAGATCAGCCTTCTCTTTTCTTACTAATGACACCTTCTGACTCTCACGTCCTATTAATGACCTCAGGAAACAACCAGACCACTGGCCTCATTAGGAGCAGGAAGTAGGACTCAATATCAATAAGGCCAGCACACCCCAAATCGCTTAGGGCAGGGGATTTGCAGCAGAGAGCTAGACAGCGCTAAGCAGCACCATCCAGGAAGTCAATAGATGCAGTTGTCTGGGGAGGCATTATGCAGCTATACATGCTGAAAGGTTCTGTGGAAAAAGAAGTGATGCTCAAAATTAAAATGATCTCAGAGGATTGGGTTGGTCACTGCAAGGTCTGTGGTACAAACTCTATCAGCCACTCCTGGGGAGCAGGAAGAGGCAGTCTTCTTCCATAAAGTCTTACAGTCTCAAAAACCCTGTTATGTAGGGTTTCAATAAATTGGAGTCTACTTGATAGCATTGGGCAGGAAGAATCTGTTATTAGCTGAGGCAATTAGGAAAATATTCATGTACGATGTTGACCCAGCACTGTCTTTTCAAAGGAACCCAGGTGGAGCAGTTCAGTCGTGTTGAATTGCTAATTGCAAGGCCAGTGACTCAAACTCACCAGCTACTGTGAGAGACCAAGATGAGGCTGTCTGTTTCCATAAAGCTTGCAGCCTCAGGAGGCAGAGTCAATAGTTCTGCTTTGTCTTGCAGGGTTTCTTTGCAGTGAAATTGACTCAACCCCTATGAGATTTGGGTTCAGCATCACTTTTTTTCTACACTGCCATATCAACCCAATGTGCTTAAGTCTCTGAATTGGTGTGAAATGGTAGAACAATTTCAAACCTGTTGGTTTGTGCTTCATTCACCAATTTGCAACACGGGAGAAGCACCTCACCCCCAAGGAAAATACATATCTGCCTAGTTTGACCCAACCCATCTACCAGCTAATTACCTATTTAAACTACTATACTACCACATAACCACCACCACCAGTATCACTATTGCTGCTACTACTATTACTACTACTAATAATAATAATTTTTATTGTGTTTTGAGTGAAAGCTGACACAGCACAGTCGATTTTTATTTTTTTAATTATTTTTTGCACATTCAATTTTTCACTGAGAATTTCCATAAATTGATCAATGCCCCTAGTGACATTTTCCCCATGTCCCCATTGGGTTGACTTTCTCATTGATTGTGCTCTTGCTGTTCCATTTTTAGTACTCTCTAGTCCTTGCACCTTTATTTTCTCATCTTTGCTTTGGATTAAAAGTTGACCTTTTGGGCTCATATGGATACATATCAGTAGAGCACCAATCTGACCAGTAATGCCCTTTATTTTGTGTGTCACTCTGCTTGTTAGAAGGTGATCATAGGAGATAGATCTGTTTCAAGTTAACCAGATACTTGGAATAAGAAGCATAATATACTCCCAATACTTGAAATTGCTGGCTACTGACTTCCTGTCAAAAGCTACAGGCAATTATTCTCAATAATCTCAAGTGTAAATGTTCTTTGTTTTGGAAACTCGATTCATATCAGGAATAGTACCTAAGTACTCCACAGGGACACTTTCCATTAAGAACCATGATATTAATAACTCTTCAGTAATATGGTGACTCCAGTTGCATGGAAGGCTCAAGATAAGAAATGGCTATGCTGGGTACTTTTCTCCGTAGCATGAGACTTAATATTGCAAACATTTCTCATACTGTGGTCCATTTATTTAATTTAAGATGAAACACCTTAATCACTTAATCATCTGTCTATAACTCTCCATCCATCAAACTATCTATACCAGAAGTGGGGAGATCTTTTTCTCTAACAAGGGACATTTGGCTTTTATATACCATAATTCCCAGTTTCTATTGGTTACATATTTAATTAAATCATCCTAATGTGATAATTGGAACTGTTTCTCTTTGGGTGAAGTGTGTAATGTTAGCTAGTGTTGATGATTTTGAGGGTTTCCTATGTTCCTTTGTTCCTTACCCTTGAGTTGTACATTATTATACACTTGTGTGTATGTGTGTGTATCTCCTATTAACTCTTATTTATTATATAATGAATGATATATAATTATACTATATGTACATAGGAAGGTCCTTTAAAAATGTTCAGGGAAGAATCCCAGTATATTTTAGTCTCCTTTACCATGAGTTTTTTGAATTGCCCTTGTATATTTTGGAAACTCTAGTGCTGTGACTGATATTGCAACCAACAATATCCATTAATGATTATAATGTCTTTCCCAACACATTCCTACCCTATCAATTCCTGTATGGACCAATGTGGTGGGCATACCTCCCTTCCACAGACACAGAGGATTATGTCCCTGGCACTGGACACTGAGAGGATTTTCAATATGTGTTTTTGTGAAAGATGAAATTTAGAAATGGACATATTGTGTTCTCTTCTTCAACTCAAAAGTATTTCATTTTTCATTCATTTTAGAGAAATTTAATATTTTAATTCAAGAGTGACATCTCCATTATTATGTTTCTCCCTCATTTTATGGGTTGGAGTCAATCAACTACTTAGAGGTGTTGTGGTTTTTGTTTTGCTTATTTTTAAAGTTATTTTTAAAGTTGTCTATTACTTGATGAATCCCTGGCTCCCAAATTTTCAATTCTTCTGTGAACAACCTCCATTGAAAGACATTAATTCAGGAAGAATGAGATCTTTTCCACTTAGAATGTTGCTTATTAACCTAAACAGATGCTTTGTTCATAATCTGTATGAACACATTGCTGCCAAGCCCACCCTAACTGTCAGTGACCCTCCTGGACAGAAGAGAACTGCCTTTCTACGGTGGTAATTTGTCACAGGAGCAGATGTCTCATGTCTCTCTCATAGAGTCGCTGGTGATCAGCAGCTGAACTCTTAACCACTGAGCCATCAAATCCAGAAGTGTCATAGCAACCCTAGAAGATAGGATAAAGCTGCCCTGTGGGTTTCTGAGGCTGTCGATTTTGGGGGGAGTTGAAGGCCTCCTCTTTCAAATCCCATGGTTCGAACTGCTGGCCTTATGATTAGCAGATAAATGCACGATTCACTAAGCTATCAAAAAATACATTGAAACGTTCATGTTTTTGCTGCTTAAATAGGGGTGTGTGCCTTGCTTCCAGTAAAAGAAGAACACTCCAAAATAAAATATAAACCCCTCGTGTTAGTGTAAGAAACAGCAGCTTCACACCCACATAGAAACCCATCACATACTCTCTGTTTTAGGCTACAGTGGTAAGTCATTCAGGTGTTGTATATCTCCTTTAATGGTTTTTTAGAAAGCAAACTCCTGAACACAGTCTCAGAGAATCTCAATCATGTGGTTTACTGCTTATCTTTCATTTCATATATATTGCTGTAAGTATACCACGCATGAGAGGGACTTCAAAAAGTTTATGGATTAACGGAATTAAAAGATAATGGAATTTCCCTGAGAACACTTTAAGGAGCGCAGCAATCTCACTGACATCGTGTCACATCTGACTCATGGCAACCATAGAGGACAGGGTAGACCTGCCTCTGGGTGTTTCCAACACTGCACCCCTTTACCGTGGAAAACCAGATACTGGTGGTTTTCAACTACTCATCTTGCCCAATGCCGAAGACTCCCTAGAGCCCTTTGAAGCCACTTCTAAATTGTGCTTGATGAAATTCGTAATAGTGTCTCACTGAAATGTCCACATTCTAATAGCTTTTAAGTGTGATACATTAAAGAATATTCACATATTTCTTATTATTTTATGATTTTGTATATGTGTGAGGTTATTTGCCTAATTTAATTTTATTTTTTTTTGAGTCACTATATACATTTTAAGTACATTTAAGGAGTCGCCATGGGTCAGAATTGAGCTGATAGCAGTGAGTTTGGGTTTTTGTTTGTTGGTTTACATGAGGGACTCCAGGACAGACTTGAAACTCACTGCTTGTTACCTGTGCACTGGAATAAGTCCAATCTTCTCTATAAGTTACTGACAATGAAATCTCCATAGGAAAAACAAGGTATCTTCCATAGGAATATATACATATATACACACATATACATACATACACACACATATATTCCTCTTGAATGATTATAAGTTCTAATTCTTTGTTATGCCCTGGTCAAAGCAGATCACTTCCTTGGATCACAGCTCTGCAATGTGAAATGGTGTGTGGAACCAGCATACCACTGGGAGCCCTTCCACAAAAGCACAACCACAAGTACATTGTCACATCCACACAGGAAGTGCAGCCAAAATGAACCAAACCCACACTCACGGCCGTTCATTTGATGCTGACTCATAGTGACCCTACAAGATAGTGTAGAACTCCCCCTGTGAGTTTCTGAGACTGGAATTCCTTAAGGCAGTAGAAAAATCCACTCCCCCATCCCGCCCTGAGATGTGGATCCAAGGACAATATTAAGAGATTTCACTTCAAACGCACTGCTGTCAAGTTCATCCTGACTCAGTGACTTTATAGGACAGACCTGAACTAATTCTCCCTGTGGGTTTTCTAGACTGTAATTCTTGATAGAAGTAGAAAGTGTCGGCTGAGCCCCGTGGCATAGAGGGTGAGTGCTGGACTCAGCTCACAGGGTTGACAGTTCAAATCCAGCAGCAGCTCTCCAGGAGCAAGGCTGGGCTTCCTACTCCAACCAGGGCAGTGATGCCAGGAAAAGAAAAAGAAAAAAAGAAGTAGAAAGTGTCATCGTTCTCTCAGGAAGCAGCTGATGGCTTCAGACTGTGAACCTTGTAGTTAGCAGTCCAGCAGCCTGCCTACCTAGGATTTATGTCTTGGTTATATCTAGAGGAGTGGAATGGCTAGTTCATGGGATATTACTTTACCAAACCTTACCAGTAATGGATGGACTGGTTTGTTTTATTGTTTGTTTGCTTTTAATTATTTTACTGGGGGCTCCTATAACTTATCACAATCCATACATCCATCCATTGTGTCAAGCCCTTTGTACATTTGTTGCCGTCATAATTCTCAAAAATTTGTGTTCTACTGAGACCTTGGTATCAGCTCCATGTTTTCCTCCCCCCTAGTCCCCCCTCCCTTGTGAACTCTTGATAATTTATTATTATTTTTTCACATCTTATATGGTTGGACATCTCCCTTCACTCACTTTCCTTTGTCTGTCCCCCAGGGAGGAGGTTTTATGTAGATCCTTGTAATTGGTTCCCCCTTTCTACTCCACCTTTGCAACACCCTGTTGGTATCGCCACTCTCACCACTGGTCCTGAATGGATTATCTGTCCTGGATTCCTCATGTTTCTGGTTCCTATCTGTGCCAATGTACATCCTCTTGTGTAACCGGATTTGCAATGTAGAATTGAGATCATGATTGTTACTCTGCACCCTGACTGGCTTGTCTCCTCCCCCTGACCCTCCTATAAGGGGATGTCCAGTTGCCTACAGATGAGATTTGGGTGCCTAATGTGTACTCTCCCTCATTGACAATGATGTGCTTTTTGTTCCTTGATACCTGCTCCCTTTGACACCTCATGATTACACAGACTGGTGTGTTTCTTTCATGTGGGCTTTGTTGCTTCTCAACTAGATGGCTGCATGTTTACTTTCAAGCCTTTAAAACCCCAGGCACTATATCTTTTGATAATTGGGGCCCATCAGCTTTCTTTACCACCATTGCTTATAAACCCATTTGTCTTCAGCTTTTCACACCCCCCTGGTAGGATCCCAGGGTTTCAATGTTTTCACTTCATTATCAATACTTGGTTGGTTTCAGCCCTTTAAGGATACAATAAAAATTCTTCAGCTAGTTACAGGGAAGCAGCCCCAGTATCCCTGGGCAGTGTACATGCCTGTGAAAGTTGAAAACCCAAGTTGTAAGAACCGCATCTGTTGCCTTCCAGTGTCTCTGACTCCTGGTAGCCCATGTAACATAGAACAAAGTGCCCTAAACTTCATCCTAAAGTGTAGTGTTCTGAGTGGAGGAGGACGAAGATGAGGGTTATGGCGAGCCATCTTCAAATGCGGGTTATCTTAGAGAAAGAGAAAACTGCTGTTGGACCGCTGAAAAGAAAGTGAAGATAAAGACAAGGTTTTAGGGAGGCAGGTTTCCGTATTGTATCACATGGGATCCTTCATTGCAAACTAGAACATGGTGAGTGGAAGAGGAATTCACGGTGCTCCTCACAACACATGAGCTCTTTCATGAGGCCAGTTTGGGGTCTACATGTGGGGGTCTACAATGACTCATATTACAGCAGCTCTGCTTGAAAATAGATTCTAAAGCTGCCTGCATTTTCTGAAATGGAGGCAAACTTTTCAAAGTTACTGACAAGTGATAGAGGATTAAAGGACAAACAATTCCCCCTTCTTGTGGGTTGCCACTGAGTTGATTTATACCCCGGGAACCCCCACATGTCCTGAGCAGAACTGCTCTTTAAGATTCTCAAGGTCTTTCTGAACTAGTTGGCCAGGCCTGTCTGCTAAGCTACTGCTTGTTGACTGTGAACAATAAGCCTTTGGGATGGACATTAGCTCCTTAGCTAGTCTTACCACCCAGGGGTTCCAGTATTCTATATTTATGTTTAGAGAAGGCCCTACAACAGTGGTTCTCAACCTTCCTAATGTTGTGACCCTTGAATACAGTTCCTCATGTGTAGTGACCCCCATCAAATTATTTTCATTGCTATTTCATTACTGTAATTTTGCTACTGTTACAAACCAGGGGACCTCTGTGAAAGGGTCATTGGACCCCCAAAGAGGGTACGACTCACAGGTTGAGAACCACTGTCTTGGAAGTAGAGCTGGCAATCTCTTTGCCAGCATGCAATGAGTTGGTGGACTTTTAGACCAAGGTGAGGCTAAGCATATATGCAGATTGGCAATCTGATCATGTAGCCCTGGATGTGGCTAGTGTGATTTGCTGGCCATCTTTTGTACTGCCTTTCCACAACATCCTCAAAACTTACTGTCTTCCCCTGTCTCTATGAGAGAGGACCCCTGGTGATGTCAAGGTCACACATGGGCTGGTAACTGCAGGATCAGCAGTTCTAAACCACCAGTCATTCCCGGGGAGAAAGGAGCTTTCTACTCCTGTAAAGAGTGAAGTCTTGGAGACCTATGTGGGGCCAGTCTACTCTGTCTGGTAGAGTGGCTAGGAGTTGGCTTTGACGCAATGACAATTGGAACAGAAAAAAAGACATCTCTCAGGATGTTGAAACTGTCAAAGGTATTCAGTTGTGCCCTGTAGTATGTCATACCAGGAAAAGTGAGAATCTGTCCACAAAGGCAAGACGAGTCACAGAAGAATGCCATCATTTGAAATAGATCTGGAGCTGCTGAATGACGATCTACTAGGCACTTAAATTAGATGAAATGTTTAACTAAACAAATGGCTTTCCTTCAAAGTGTCAATATCTCCGAAGTCTGACGTTTAACTGGTTAGTCAGTAGAATCCACCTCCATGGCATTCTATCACTCAGAATAAGTGCTGCAGATTTTTTTGTTAATGATGGCAAGAATTAAAATTAAGCAGATTGTCCATATCTTCTAAGATTCCATTTGAATCTTAGACTGGGAATCTTAGACTGGGACTGGGGAAGACTCTTAAAAGTGCCATGGACAGCCAAAAGAGAAACAGCCCTGTTTTGGAAGAAGTACTCCTTAGAATCAAGGTTGGCAAGTCTTCATCTCACATACTTTGGACATGCTGTCAGGACAGACCAGTTCCTGGAAAAGGAGATCATGCTCAGTAAGTAGAGGGGCAGAGAATAGGAGGAAGGCGCTCAAAGAGGTGGCTTGACACAGTGACTTCAATAATGGCACACGACTGGGCAGTGTTTTGTTCTCTTGTACACAGGGTCTCTAGGAATTTGAACCATCTTTTTTGAGGAAGTGTTTAGAAGGTAGAGAGGCACACATAATGCATCAACCCAACAGATACACACGAGAGGGCCAGGTGCTCCCCACGAACACCCATCCCCACCTGCGTCCTCCCCCTCTTGTCGGAGGGCCACTTGGACTTTGGAGTCAGGTGAATCATGAGTACACTCCTCGATGACCTCTTGAGCCTCCTGTTTGCTTTTTTTGTAAAAGCGGGATAAACGCGGACCCTGTGGGATTATTGGAAGGCGTGCGGATCATGCACAAAGTATCTCCTTGGCTGTGGTGAGTCATATGTCCATGGGAGCTGTTATTTTTCATTCGACATGGATGGAGGGAGGTACTGGAGAAACCGAGCTGCAGAAGGCCCAGTGCACAGCCCCTCCTTCCAGGAGCTCAGGTCCTGGTGGGTGGGGTGGACGAAGAACAGTTCATTGCAGCACTTTTGTAACACCTAGCATGAGCCTGTGCACAGAGCTCAAACTCCCGGGCAGCATCAGAGAGGGAGGACATCTGCCTCCAGGGGGACAACGGGCTACCCAGAACCCTGCAGAATGGGCACAGGAAGGGCATTCCAAGTAGAAACACTTGCAAAGTCTTCAGCCCAGGAAGCCCACAGCACCAGCCCCTGCTGATCCCCCGTTACAGCTCTTTTTCTGGAAATAGAAGGTTCTCAGTGCAGAGATCCTGGAACCAAAGGAGAGATTCCCTTCCTAGCTTTTGTTCTTCTTGGAGTGAGATATCTGAATGTGAACCATCTGGATGTTACCTACAACAACAAGGGATCTAAGAAACCCATGTGATGTAATTATTAAAGCACTCAGCGGCCTACTGGAAAATATAGGCTCCAACAGAAGCAGTCACAAAGATTACAGCTTACGCTGTTCTGTAGTGCTATCAAGAGTCCAAGTCTATCCATTTAATGTCATTGGATCTGAGATATTAAGAATTCTTGGATATTTGGTATCTGTCAAGGGACTAGTTATTATGAAGATCCTTTAGAAACTATGCCAGCCCAGTTAAAAATTGAGGTAGGGCTTTTGAGAGATGTTTGATAATTGGGGAAGAAAGTCACTTACTACTCCTGGGCTGCAGACTTTCTCACCAATTTCAACAGGTGAGACTCAGAGTTTCTTCTGCCATATAGAGTAAACAGTGGTTTCTGCAAGTGCAATGTAAAGGATAAGGAGTTCATTCATCAGTTGTCATGGACCTGTGGCTCTGTTGTGTTTGGTCTCATTAGACTTGCTTCTGGTTCCTCTGGCATTGGCTAAGTTTGATTCCCTAGTAAAATAAAGAGAGGCAGATCTCAGACTTATGATGGAGTTCATGCAAATTATAAGACAAATTATACAAGCACATGTTCGTTAATGAGTCTAATGCAATATCTATGGAAATCTATGCCCTTAATTAGTTTATATCAGCTTGATGAATTGCTTTTTGCCAGTCTTTCGTAGACAATTAAACATATATACAATCTCAATCTTGGGATAAATTCTTGGAACCCAAAGATGAATCTCAGGTTAGTATAATTAGTTAGATAATTGGAGGAGAGGAAGAGAGTATTTGGCTGAGGGAAAACACACATACACATTCACATGATGAATTGGGGTTTAGAATTTTACTTATTGACAGGGCATGCTCATGAGACGATCTATAAATATATTGCTGAAAAGAGTGTGGGAGGTGTCTCGAAGATGCTCGATTGCACTTAGTTTTTCTAGTTTAACCTTCTGGGTGATGATGTTCATCGTTTTTCCTTTCACTCCGGGTAAACCTTTCATAAAGAAGCAGACATGTATCCAGAACTATTGACAATCCAGATTTTGGTGCTGCTGTGACTTCCAACTCTCAGCACACAAGGCTTGGCTGAGAGGTTCGGTGGAAATCAGGGAGTGCCAGTTACGTTCTTCATTTAAGTCTGTACCTGGGACTGGTATCCTACATCAGGGTGTGGGAGATCGTTCCTACAAATATGCCAGTTATGAGAAATTGGGTAACTCACACTGTGTGAGATAGGAAATTCCAGTTTTGTCTTGTTGACATTCCTAGGGCTGCCTCCACTGTCAGTATTACTGCGTGGAAAGGGCACTGTGAGTCCATTGGACATGGGTCCCCTTCTTTTGGCTACTATGGAAACTAAAGACCATTGTGTCTGGATCAAGGGTGTTATACTTTGCATAATCATTTTAGATAACAAAATTGGAATTCTTTGACACCACATAAAGCTAAAGAGTAAAAATGAGTGTGTGGTGCGTTTTATAAGACAGAAACCCTTGCTAGTATTTTGACGAGTGCAGTTGCTTGGGCTGCCATTTCTGACACACAGTCACCAGTGGCACAACGGAACGGAACTCCCCCTGGTCCTGCGCCGTCCTCCAAATTGTTCTTACACGTGATCCCATATTGGCAGTGAGATTAGTCAGCCACCAAAGGACAAATATTACATCAACGCAAAAGAAGTATCCCAACCGAACTGTCTGCCAGTGAGTGAAATCCAACTCAGAGCAACTGTGTAGTAGGTTTCTGAGACTGTAAATCTTTCACAGAGGTTAAGGAGCCATCTTTTCACGGAGAAAGGAGCATGCTAGGAAGACCTACTGTGGTGGGAGAACAAAGAAGGACAACGCGCAAAGCAGTTGGTGTTTTTCGTTAGTACCATTGAGTTAGTTCTGCTATATAGCAACCCCATGTGTAGTGATAGAGAATTCTGCCCGGACTGGTTCCTTCCTCAATAGTAGTTGCAATGCTTGAGCCCATTGATTCAGCCACTGTGTCAACCCATTTTACTTAAAAAAAAAAATAGCTTCTCTTCTACTTTACCGAGCAAGTTGTCCTTTTCCAGGTAGACTCATGTTAATTGGAGTCCAGGGGAAGGCCAGGTACAATGAGGGGAGGGTCAGCACAAAATGATGAAGGCGAAAGAAGACATTAGAAGCACCGGAGTTAGAGGCTACAGAAGTAAATACTGGCCCAGAGACAATAACAGTACTAGCAATAGTTCACAAGTTTAAAAAATAAGAAGAAAGACATTTGGAAAAGCTACATTAATGAATGAGAGGAGCTATAGTCAGGCATGTCAATCCCTGCCAGTGAGTTTGCATTGATTGTGTGAAAAGTGGTCTGGGAGCACGACTGCCTTATTGCCACTGTGCCGTTTTATAGCCGTGAAGTGGGTCCTCTGGGTCCTTTGAAATGATGAGGATATTGAGGAAAGTGCTGCCAATCCCTAGGAACGGTGCCACTCCCTTTATACCTTTTTCGAAAATCTCTAGTTGGTAAGAGAACTCCTCAGGATCTCTAATACGACTCAGTTTCCTAAGGCATGATGATTCATCTTTCGGTTGGATGAACACATGGATAATTAAATCATAAATAGTAATTAAACAATGAATTCGTAATGTTATCTTAAGGAGTCACCTTAAGATACCATGTCGGGAGAAAAATAAGACATTAAATCTGATATATTTAGATAGATTCAAGGTTGGAATATCATGATGGAAATGTTTCAATAGCAATAAAAGCCCACATTATTTTTGAAGTCATGTAACCCAGGAAAATCAGCTCCCTTATTCATAATAATGTTTTATCCCTGGGTATTTCCTTGAATTGGACCTTTTTGATACACTGTGCACATCAATGAGTGGTTGAGAAATTACATTTCACCCTGTTAACTTCTCTCATTTATAATTTCATTATTTAACCTATTCAATTAGCTGTGCGCATAACTAAATTGCTACTCTTTTGGTAGCTAGGATTTGTACTTAAAAGGCATTATGATTTTTATAATGATGAGTGGTCAGGTGGGACCCAGTATGAAGGAATCAAGAAGTGAATAGTAAAAGCTACCTCGGGGAAGTTTCCAATCCAGTTAGCTCTCTATTCTGTATACAACCCTATATACCAAGTGTTTGCTTTCTGATCACAGGTGATCCATGGCCATGAAGTGGTGACTTGAGCAGTTGTGAACTAACTGTCTAAGAACCAACTACTGATTGCTTCTCCATGAAAGCCGATGTTCTAAAATACAAACCTTGAGAAAGTGAAGGCCTGGGTTCATGTTCTGTGATCCATGTCTTGATATAGTCTATATTCCCTCCACTCACCAATGCCTGGTTGGTTACATTTTCCAAGCCTTCAAGCAGATATCACAGTACTCTTTCTATAAGTGACTTAGGTTGTTGTTATAGTGTTTTACTTGTTCTATTCATTCGCTCATTCAAACTCGTTGAGACTGGCTTTCTGTTGCAATCAAATGAACCCCAAAGCCTTCTACTCTCAAGTCAATTACAATCCATAGTGGCTCTATGGAGGTTTCTCAGACTGCATATCTTTACGAGACATCATCACCTTTCTCCTACAGAGTAACTGGTGCATATGAATGGCCTCTACCTTGAGATTTTGATCCAATTGTTAGTCCATGGTGCCACCAGGGACCAGATGAGTCCTACCTCATCATCTATGTGGGGTTTATCGATAAACTCTTTAAGACAAACCCATGACTTTCATTTTCTATTTCAAAATGCACATATTGTTGTTCGGTGTCCTTAAGTTAGGTCTGATTCATAACAACCCAAGGGAGCAGTAGAACAAAGGAAGCGGGGTCTGGCACTGCCACCCCTTCCATTGTGGGGAGGTGCGAGCCCCTTGTGGCAGCCATTGTGCCAATCTGCCTCATGAAGGGCTTTCCTACTTTTTGCTCAACCCTCACTTTATCATGCATGATCTCATTCTCCAAAGATTGAACCCTTCTGAAAACACGTCCAAAGTACGCGAGACAAAGTCTTGCTAGACTCAATTTTACAGAGCATTCTGGCTGCACTTTTTCCAAGATACTTTTGTCCATTCTTCCAGAAGTCCATAGTGTATTTAGTATTCTTTGCCAGCCCCATACTTCCAAGGCACTGATTCTTCCTCAGTCTTTCTTAATGCATTGCGCAGCCAGCTTGGTCATGTTTATGAGACAATTGACAATGCAAGACTGGGGTCAGACTCACCTTAAGTCTTCCTTATTGCTTTTGTAGCACTTGAAAGAGATTCGGGGGAGCAAGTTTGTCCAATGCAATGCAGCAGTCTGTTGCTAGACTAGTGCTTCAGTGGGCTTTGATCATGGATCTAAGTAAGATGAAATCCTTGACAGTTTCAATATTTTCTCTGTTTATAATGAACATGCTTATTGGTCCAGTTTTTGAGGGATTTCGTTTGCTGTATGTTGAGGTATTATTGCTAATGAAGCTTGTCAGCTTTGCTCTTCATCAAAAAGTGCTTCAACTCATCTTCGCTCTCAGCAAGCGAGCTTGTGTCACCTGAAGAGCACACATATGAGATGCTGTTATAGAGCTAGTGATGAAGTTTTCTAGAATACCAACTCCTGGCAAGACATTTTGGATCGGAACTCTCAGTAAGGCGCGCCGGTGTTAGGTGCTAGGGAGTTTGTTCCCCCGTGTACAACAGAGCTCTACTTGGAGGACACATTCTGCACCAGGTGTATTTTGAGTTTTACTCTGTGGAGCTCATCTCCTGGTCTCCTCTGTGGCTAGTCGTAAGATGATGGCTAATTTTTCAAAAGATCATCACCCCTTCCTTCTTAAGCCAGAAGCTCCATTGAAGGCTGTCCCCCATGAATGACTTGGCTGTTATTTGGAATGCTGAGGGCACTGGCTCTAGCACCATATCAGCAAGGACACCAACGCAATTTGACAAACTGATGGTGAGAAACAGGACAGAGCTTCTGCTCACCACCCAGAGTGGTAGTTTTAAGAGCAAGCGGTACTTGGTGATGAAACGGAACCAAAATCTTTACCGTCAAGGCAATTGGGATTCAGGGCCACCCTACAGCATAGAACTGCCTCGCAGGGTTTTTCCTGTGGAGCGGCCAATAAGCCCATCGGATGACCCTGACATCAGTGGCTAAGTGCTTCACTACTAGGCCACTAGACTTCCTAATGGAGGAATCAACTCCAAACCCACTGCCAGTGAATTCCTTCTAACTCACATCAGCCCTCCAGCACAGACTAGAACTGCCCCATTGGGCTTCCAAAGCCGGCATCTTCACAAGAACAATCTTCCACCTCTGTCTCTGAGGGATTAGCCTGTGGGTTCAAATCACTGACCTTTTGCTTATCAGCTGAGCACTTAAACTTTGCGTCACCAGTTGCTAATGGGAGATTTTGTTTTTTCTTAGAGAAGTCTTGGTTGACTACACAGGGCTTATGGAATTAGCTACTACATCCATTATTTGTGAATATAATGTTTCTGAAAGCTAGGTGATTTCAAGAACCCCTTCTAGGTTCACTAGGGAAGAATCATGACAGATGGCTTGGTTTGTTCCATGGGATTTTCCAACAGATGACCATACCCATAAAACTGTGATGTTTTAAGCGTGCATTGCTTCCTTGGAAAGTTCTGGACAGCCCCTGATGATGTCCTTATGTAAAATGAGAAGTGTCTGTATGGCACTAAGTCCATAGCTGCTCTGACAGTAGAAAAAAAAAACACTAAAGACAGCCATGGATACTACATTGGATTACATTTTACTGCACCCACTCTGCCTTGATTTCCAACTGTGGGAAAAAAATGCTAAGTCAGAAAAACCTTGAATCCTAAAAGCTTAAGATATTTTATTTTACAGAGCTAGTATAGTTCTTCATGATATTAGTTGTCATAATGAAGCTCTAGTCATGGGGGGCATGATGCAAGCAAATTTCAATTCTGTATCTTCCAAAGTTCTTGCAAAGAACATATTGTGGTCCTAACTCCATGAGAAAATGAAGAAGAGAAGAATGATAGAGTTTGCAACTGACTTGGGAACAGAGAACTCTTAAATTTGGGGATGAGATTTGATCCATAATTATCCTGTCACTGGATAGGAGTTGGACTTATTCTGCCAAGACAGTAGCTCGAAAAAGCAGTTGGTCCTCAGAAGAAAGCTAGGGTTTTCTACTCCCATAAAAATTGACAGTCTCGGACTGAGCCCCGATGGCGTAGTGGTTGAGTGCAGAACCGTGGCCCACTGGGTTGGCAGTTCAAATCCAGTAGCAGCTCTCCAGGAGCAAAGTTGGACCTCCCACTCCCACCAGAGGGCAGTGATGCCCCCCCCCCCCAAAAAAAAAAGATTGACAGTCTCAGAAACTCAGAGGGAGAGTTCCACCCATTCATGCTAAAGTCGCTATGCCTGGACATCTATTCGATGGCAGTGAGTTTGGTTTGGGGTTTGAAAGTCATTAGGCTACCACACTACCATGCATGAATGAAATGAGACCAACGCAACGACTTGACACTTTGTAATAGAGCGGCAAGCGAGACAGGAAGAGAGAATGTCTGACAAGAGTGCTTTGAAAAAGATGGGCTTTTTTATAGAAAAGAAAAACAACAACAACTAACCAACAGGTGCTTATCCTAGGAAGATCAAAACATTTGAAGATCTGTTGCAACACTTGGCTCTCCATCTGGAAGATCGACCCCAGTCAATGTTCATGGGGGTTCCCTTTTCATTTTCTACCAATTTCAGCTCTGCAGGAACACTCCCTCCATCAAACCCAGGTGCTTTGTCTAGTGTTACCATCACTAGAAAAATCTTTCAGGTTCCCTTTAAAAATAAATTAAGCCATCACTCACCACAAACGTACACTTCCCATGCTGCAACATTCAATATCCTGTGTAATTCACAATTAAACGGAGGTTTAACTTGCTGTCAGAGCGAGTGTGGTGCAGTCAAGCTGATCCAACTGATGAGGATAACTTTGGGAGCTGGGTTGCCTGGCTTGCATCTCTGCCACACCTTCCAGAGTTTTCATGTGTGTTTCCATCACTGGAGAGGGTGGGTGTGAGTTTTATGGCTCGAGTGTTTCAAACCACTTTCATCTTCCCATATCTCTGTTTCATTGCATGGATTACCAAGAAAGATTGGCAGTTTAAGATGTAGAATAGAATTCATTTCTTCCAGTTGAAATGGAGCTGATGGTTTACTCTTCTGATGGTCACCAGTTGTCCTGAAGAAGTGTGTTGCTGCAAAGAGAAATACTAGAAAAAGATGTTCTCACTGTATGTGTGTATTTGTGTTTCCTATGTGACAAATTCTATAAATCCCTTTGAAAAATAATGTTCCACACCTTCCTTAAAAAAATTTTCACTAGCATCTGGGGTCTTAAAGGCTTGAAAGTAGACAAGTAGCCATTTAGCTCAGAAGCAACAAGGCCCACATGGAAGAAGCACATGAGGCTGTGTGCCCATGAGGTATTAAAGGGAACAGGTATGAAAGAACTAAAAAGTTTATCATTATAAATGGGCGGGAGGCTACAGATTGGGGAACCAAAGTCCATCTGCAGGGGAAGTAACACCCCGTTACAGAAGAGTCACAGGGAGGCGATGAGTCAGTCAGGCAGGGTACAATATAGCAAAGATATGCAACTTTAGTCTAGTTCTTAAATACTTCCTCCCTCCCACTAACATGAGCTGACTTCTACCTTACAAATCTGGTTAGACCAGAAGGATGTACACTGGTACAGATAAGAACCAGAAACATGAGGAATCCAGGGCAGATGTTCCCTTTAGGACCAGTGGGAGAGGGGTGACACCAGCAGGATGGAGGCAAGGTAGAGTAGAAAGGGGCAACTGATTATAAGGATCTACATATAATCTCCTCCCTGGGGAACGGCCAGCAGGG